>CM033272.1:6408813-6583813 GCA_019343175.1 Oedothorax gibbosus
TTCTATTCGAAGTGATTGTGGAACTAACTTCGTGGGTGCAGACAATTTACTGAAAGACTTAATCAACAATGAACTTGTAGGACAATTTTTGGCAGAGGAAGGAATTAATTGGATCTTCAATCCAGCTTCCGCTGCACATATGGGTGGCCTGTGGGAATCGGCTGTCAAGTCGGTCAAATCTCACTTGAAACGCATACTGACTGATATATCCTTAACTTACGAAGAACTATATACAGTCGTAGTGCAAGTGGAAGCCTGCCTTAATTCGCGACCGTTATGTTCTTTGTCTAATGATGCCCATGATTTTACAGCTCTCACTCCTGGCCACTTCCTCATCCAAGCGCCTTTGACAGCACTTCCCGAACCTGACGTTACCACTACACCACTCAATCGACTGACCCGATGGCAGCTGACTCAGCGTCTGGTGCAGCACTTCTGGAACCGTTGGAGCAAGGAGTACTTGGCAAACCTTCAGCAACGGTCCAAGTGGAACAAGATCTCCAGCAACCTCCAACTGGGGGACTTGGTCCTTGTCAAGGACGAGCGGTTTCCCCCCTTTGAAGTGGAAGATGGGTCGAATCATCGATCTGCACCCAGGAGCTGACGGTCTGGTAAGAGTAGTTACCATTAAAACAGCGAATGGTGAGCTACAGCGGCACATCAACAAACTGTGCGTTCTACCTACTAAGGACTAACTTCAACCGTAGAATTTTATACAACAAGAAGTTGTTCAAGAACTTTTTCGATGTTATTGCTGAAATTTCCTTTACCTGTATTTAAACTTATGCCATTTAGTTTTGAAATCCAATGATTTCAAGGTGGGCGGTATGGTTGATGCACTCCACGTCCGAACCTTTTCAACTAGCCCGATCTTCGGTTTTCGAACCAATTGTAGAGCTCGTTCTGACTGGAGCCACCAACCGTGCCGTTCACCGCAACACCGCAAACATTTCTACTTATGCAAATTTTCGAGTTGATTTTTGTATATATACTGGTGTCTTCATGCATAAGGCACGCTGCTCACTTTCTGGCTACACATAGCCGTTACTCTTTGGCCCTTACGGCACATTATTTCTGCAGCGTCTTTATTTTTGTACGTTAATTTAATTCTAGTTGTTTTTATCGTAATAAATTTCCTTTGGTTTTTAAATCTTTTTTTTCTTTCGTCTTAATTCATTTTGCGCTTACGAGGGTTCCAACTCACACGTAGAACAAAATTAACTAATAAACTTTGATTTTTGTTACAGGAATCAAAACAGAATTTCCATGGGAACTTTTGAAGGTGTTGTTATGTTAAAGGATTAAAGGGAGACTCCACAAGCGAGACGCCATTGTTTGGTATTGATAAAAGGAATTCTAATTTACCACCTTTATGGATATGTTTTATTTGGAGCGAAACTCCAGTAATCGGTTTCAGCCAAGGCGCAGCAAATATTAAAAGATTGCATCGGTACTATGAGAAGTAATTTCTTACAGGAACGAAAGAAAATATGTATTACAGAGAGACATACAGAGAAATGTTATTTTCTTACAGCCTAAAAAAATGGATTATTTGCAAAAATATCAATGTTTAAGAAATATCTAGATTACTCTTTCACGATTTAGAAACGAATTATTAGTAAAAAAACAATTATAATTTGATGATGAATTATATGAATATTTTGATATTTAGTAAATACTATGTGAATTAAAAAAAGTAATAATTAATTTTTTCATATAAATGGATTTATTCACATTTATGTATACATGTAAGAAAATGTTAGGTTCATATATAAGTTTGTGAAAATTAATTCAACACAACTAAAATTTATTATGCTAATACCAATCTTAAGTTAATTCTTTTTTGTAAATTTCATATCTTGTTCGCTATCCTCATAAATAAATCATGGATAATAATCACTTAAAGCAATTCAAAATTGACCCCCTTTCTTAAAACATTAGCATTTCCCAATTG
Organism: Oedothorax gibbosus; assembly: GCA_019343175.1. NCBI lineage: Eukaryota > Metazoa > Arthropoda > Arachnida > Araneae > Linyphiidae > Oedothorax > Oedothorax gibbosus. The sequence goes on from CM033272.1 coordinate 6,410,768, forward strand.
GACCATGCAAAGCCCTTTAGTATAATTACGTATAGTACGTATAATTTTACTTTCCACTAATATAGTGTACGGCCAAGTACGACAAAGCCAAAAATATATTCCCATTAAATGCGATTCAAGATGGTAATTAGACATTCTTCTTTGCAAAATTGGTAGTAACCATAGATATCATAATTAAAGTATTAGATTGGCTAAATAGAATAATTCTAAAAGAATAGATTAGTCTTTAGAATAATTCTAAAATAAATTCTAAAATTAAGTTAAAAGTTTAGTTATAAATTTAAAGAGTATATTAGTATTTTAGAATAATTCTAAAAATTCAAAAAAATATCGTAAAAACACGAGCTGCAATTTGGTATCTTTTTAGTGACTTTAAATCCTTTTCTAGTATTTTTTTTGTAATTTTAGAATTAAATGGTATTTTTTCGTAGTATTTTTCTCCTAAAAGTGGAAGCAACATTGGCAATTATGCCCACCTATTTGGCCTCCATGCGCGTCCCATCGTTAGCATTGGAGGTCACGTGATCAGCCAATCTAATACTCTTTAATTATGATATCTATGGTAGTAACCGTACTCGTATATCAATAATATCATACAAGCTTAATTTGTACTTCCAAGTATTAATCCTTAATAACTGTATATTAAGTTTCGTGAACGGAAGTCTTATAACCATAATTTAATGCTTCTAAAATTTAAAGGGCTATTGGAAAACTCATTAAACATTGGCAACATATAGTTATACCTTTTCATAAAACGACCAATGTTCCAATTTTGAAACATAGAACCTTGTGTCTTATCCCTAAATGTACTGACATAATTCTAATAAATATATACTTGTAAAATTTAGTGAGCAGATAATATACTCCGCATAACTTAGGACATGCAAAAGCATTCTATTCCTTGCGTTTACATCATGCCATCGACAGGACACTTTAATATTGAAGTAAGGATTAATTTCGAAACCATTAGTTTATTCCTGGTGGTAAATAGAAGAGAACGAATATATGAAAGTGCAGAAAGTTGTCATGGTAAATGAGCCACGTTTGAGTTACGAGTATTTAAATCCCATTTAATTAGTTACAGGACAAGGCCTTTGAAGCATATAATATACATAACTTAATATTAAAATAAATTACAATGTATAATATTACATTAATATATAATAAATCCAAATCCGGAACGTCATCATGTAGGCAATATGAATCTTATGGACATTTGCTGATGATCTTATGAATAGTTTCTTTCGTTTTTTTTGTTCTTATCCACTACAACAACGGAAATATTTATGTTCCGATGCACCCAGTAAATCTTAACCCTTTCAGTCCCAATGACAATTTGGCATCATCATTTTAGAATTTTTTTTCTGATCATTTATAGCCATTTATGATATCAAAAAGCACATCACTCGATTCTTCAAACTTTTTTCTATTTTCTAACTTTTTTCTATAAAAATATTTTTTATTAATCCCAATAGATGTCAGCCTTATTATTTTTTTTTAAAATTTTGATCAGAAACATGATGATGCCAAATGGCATCACTGGGACTGAAAGGGTTAAACCTATGGTATCGCAAGATAGTCTTCATTCATCACGACAAAACTTGAAGAATACGTAGGTGAAAAAAAACACGTAAGGATATTTAATTTTCTACTTGCAGTCTTGATTTTACTTAAGTAAGTTAGTTTTTATTTACTAAGAGTTCATTAAAATGTTAGGAAAACTTAGTTATTAAACTATTGAACATACAGCTACTAGTTCGAAAACTTGGAATAATTTACAATATAATTTTTTAAAAGAAAGTTTGATCAATGTTGTACGTTGAAACAAATTAGTTTATACTAAAAAAAAGCTTTCTAGGATTTTTCTATTCTCTTTCACAATATATTCACAAAATATCAGTCGAAAACAAATGGTCTCGCCGTTTTTTGTTGAAAGCGCAGAAAATCCTTGCAAATATATACGATCCTAAATCCCTAGCTTGAGAAAACTGAGTATTCTTTTGTATGCAGATTGTACCCGTATACTGCATGTGTTTGAAATACGATATTCAACCTTTTTATATGTATGCTTTAAAATGTAGTTTTTCATCAGTTCTTATTTTCACAGTACTTATCATAAAAAATATGTAAAAAGAGTATTGTTATGTTACAGGCATGGTTGGCAACTGAACTGCTGAATAAAAAATAATTTTTTTCTCAAGCCTCGATTGTTAAATCAATGTCTCCTGGGTACAGAACATCAATAAAAAACATCAATCGAAGGTAGAACAGGAAACAAAGCTGGAAAGAAATACTTCACCTAAAAGAAGCTAATTGACAAATACATATTAAAGTTTGATCTAAAATGTTGTTAAAAAAATCTTAAAACTAGTGAAGAAATTGTTTCAATATGCTCAATCATCACAATCATAAGTAGCTTAATGTATCACCTTCTGATTAAATACATAACATTCATTATTATCATCACAAATACCATAAGTATTTTTGGTTTATTTTGGAAAATAAATGATATCCCTCTCTTAAAATAATTTACAAGTAAAGTTAAAATTTTCGTGGTCTGCACCAAGTGTTCTACTGCCCAAGCCTCCCTTGACCACATTCTATCTTGTCTGGGACTCACCAGGTAAGACCTCATTCAAGATCTCCTTTCAGTGCTAGACTTCCTCAAAGTGAACAAGTTCATGGAACTGATTTAGCTCTGCTTGTCATGGGGATGTGAAACAACACAATTGAAGAAAGAGGAATATCAATAAAAAATCATTATTTATTTTAAAGTTACGTTTATTGCTAAAAAAAAACTGTGCATAAAATACGGAAAATGCCGGGTCTAACGTTCAGAAGGTTAAATGTAGCTATAATTCAAACTTTTTAGATTTATTCAAAGATTTATTGCATTTATTCATTTATTGCAAAATCATTGAACTAATATCAAAATATTGAATTCTAGCAACATTTAAGTTAGCTACATTTATCATATTAGAAACCGTTTTTTTTTTAAAACTTCAACTTGCTTGTTTCAAGTGACGTAGTTCCTTTCAGCTTTCATTCGTGCACTTCCCTCTATCGGTTCTCCGATTGGTGTTCTGTTTCACACGCGAAATTCGATTCACCAATCGAGGCTCGAGAAAGAAAGAATTTTTATTCAGCATTTCTTTCGACAATCAAGAACTAAACTATGCCCACTGGCGTAATTCGATTTCGAAATTGGTTTTTTTCCCTATGGGATTAATACAGAGAGGAGCCTTTGCTTAAGAAAGTTGATTGTTGGTTTCATTCCTTTTTTAATAAACTTTTTGAATAATTCACATATATGAATAAATCACATGGCTCTTATATGCTGTTGTCATCATCTGACCGCGGCTAACAATTCGAACTCATGACACTGCTAATGTTATTCTTATTATGAATCTTCAATACTCTACCGTCTACAATTACCCAATGTACAGTTCATAGTGCAAATACTGTCTTTTTTTAATTCGAAACATTGATCCAAATTCTTCAATAGCCCATTTGTGACTGATGGTGTGATAAATGAACGATTAAAGCAGAATATGTTTTTTGCAACGTAATAATGCATACATGTCTCAGTAAACTTTTAAAGCAGACATACATTTAAAACATAGTAAATTTTTCAGCTGAAATATAATAATAATAATAATTATATTTGAAAATAAAATATTTGCTTAAAATAACGCGTTTTTTCACAATCTTATTTAAATAATCACTGTTTCGTACAAATGACTTAAAGAAGGAATTAAGTTTTTAGTAAAAACTAGTATCAATTACTTTTCTTTACTAATGAATTATGTTGAATAACGTAAATTAAAAATCAATTTTCTAGAAAAAAAATGCATAACGTTCTAAAACCTAATTCTTTTAAGCCTACAGCAATATACCTAAAATTCTAAAATAATCAAAGAAAGCAAATAATAAAAAGAAAAGAATGGAAGTGATAAAAGACGTGAATGAAATAAGTACTTTTTTATGCTACTATGTTTGGAGATCAAAAGAAATTTCCTGATACATTAAGTCCATAATTGAATAATAGGGATGCGGAAAATTTCCATGGCTACCATCTTGTTTTATTTGAACTATTCTACGTTAGAAGTGATACACCATGCTTTGGTTTGACACAGTTGAAAATGATTAAAAACAAGAGATGTGTAACAATACAAAACTTTCTCAATTACCATTAAATAAATCAATACACACATTTAAAGGTAATTATATACCTTATAAGGTAATTTAACGTGTTGCGATCTAATAAATTCTATGGCAGCTACCGTTTGCGCATGCACAATTTTCTCGAAACAGTATTATGACGTCTGACACATACTGGAAACTCGTGTACCGAACTTAGTCTAACAGTCTGTATCGTTTTTCAGCAATACTTTTAAAACAAAATAAGTTCTATGGCAACTACCTCTTGCCCATGTGCATTTTTTTCAAAAACCAAACCAAATTTAAAGTCTGTAGCTCTTTTAGTTCGACCTATAGAGTGGTTTCAGACAGACGGACCAATGTTTGAAAAACACTTATTTAGAATCAGCACCCTCCAAAACGTGTAAAAAACACAAAATCTCAAATTTGGATCTCCCATCGCAATAAGTTCAATACCTTGCATTTCATATTAGGTAATTAAAAGTAAAAATCTTTTACAATTTTGCATAAGCATTATTCAACCCGTTTAATTAAAATTTTACTCCGTTGATTGCAGCCAGCCTTGTTTCATGAGAATGAATTTGGGAAATCATATAAATGCAATCGATCTAACCTAACTCCCTAACTCTATAAATGACTTATTATTGACCTAAAAGTTAAAGAAGCGTTTCTACTCATAAAAAAGAATACACAATTTAAACGGGAGTATTCATTGATGAGTTATAATAGAGCACAGCTTGTAGAAAAGTGAACTACTACTACTACTACTACTAATACAAATATATTCCGACTTGGTGTGCTTGATCAGAGACCCGCTTATGAAGCTTTCGTCAAGTAAGACAGACACAGAAAGAATTTTTACTATCACAGAGAAAGGAATATACACTCAGGGCGAAGGCGGGAATCGAACCCGCACTCGTTACAGCGCGCAGACTGATAGCGTAATGATCCAAACCACTCGGCCATCCGGGCCCCTCAAACAAAAGTGAAGACGTAAATGCATAATAAGAAAACGTGAGTTATTATAAAATTACAAGAAAAATCGTAAATCTTCATAACTATAGAAATAAGTTCAGTGTGCTAAGCCACAGTGCTTGGTATTGCTGGTACGGTCCCTGTTTTTGTTGTACTATAAAAGGTATAATCGTAATGGTAAATCTTCGATCACATAACTCCTTTTATATGGGATTGTATGAGACTGATGCACGTTAAACTTATCTATGCTGGAAATTTCTTATCCTTTGACACTTTTAAACATAATCTACGTGCTTTCATCTGAGGGATTTTCAATTATCAAAACAATTTTAATTAAATGTAAAACTTCACTGTACAAATTTGAAGGAACATCACTCAGTTAACACGGTAGGACTACACCGTGTTTACGGAGTAACGTTCCAAGAATTTTTTTACAGTATAATACTATTTTTGTCTCGTATTTTACTTGCGTTAATCTCATAAATAATATTCAAAAAATATTCAAAAAATTAATATTTAATTATAATATTTATTGTCAACAGACTTTAATAACAAACATTAGGAAACATTAACCAAAACAAAATACCTCAGTATCATTTCATTATAGTTATAATTTGTTAAAACTCGTTTTACTCGAAGAGTATCTTTCTTACTTTGTCAAACCCATAGAGCTGTTACAAAAACAATGCACGCGTATAACCATGTAGAATAATGGATTTACTTTTGGGGATGGCAAGCTAACGAATGTTCTCAAAGGAATAAAAGTTATTCCGTGTTTGGAAGTCGATCAAAGGAAAACACGTTTACCGATATATTGAATGGATGAATGCAGACAGGATATTTTCGTCTTAATATTAATATTATTATTTCAATATTCAGTTTTTCTTTTTTGGGGATTCGATTATTATATAAAGTCAGAAACTTCAAACTTGTTGACGTTTACAATAATTTGATAACAGTTGTAAAATGTTTAAAAATAAATAATACAAATTAAATGCACAGGGAGTGTTATATAGATTACTATTTTTTCAAATTTAATACACATTCAGTCATACAAATGAAATAAGGGAAAAAATAACTTAAAAGTTATTGAGCAATGGGTTATATTAAATTAAATTAGATTTTAGATCATAGATTTAAAAAATGTATACTCACAGTAATTATTTTTACTAATTAAAATATTTTTTCATCATCATTAAACAAAATACCAATTTTCAGAAATTTAATCGGTAAAATTAAAAATACCCCAAAAAATTATAGGAAGATAGAAATTCGGGAATCTTTTATTCAGCTTAATTAGATGTGCAGACAAATTGAAGATGTACCACAAATCCCTATGAATACTCATACAATCAAATAGAAATTCTTTATAAAACATACTTTACTTTTTTATATTCAAGAACATTGTAGAAGGTGTATTTTAATTATCGTTTTTTGGATGATGAAAGGGATGGAGGGGATTTGGATGATTAACTTTTTAACTATTCCAAAAATAAGGTTTTTCTTTATACACAAAAAATTAAATTGACATTTTTGGTGATTAGAATTTGAAATTCAAAAATTTTCCTTAATTTATGAATAATTAACTATCGAAGAAAGGATATTAGTTATTTATTATGGTTCTTTAATTAAAAAAATTTATATATCTTTAATGAAATACTAATACTCTTATTAATCAAACACTTTTTCTGATTACATATTTCCGTCAAAATAAATTCAAATAGTTTTACTTAAGATTTTGTATAAAAGTCTTATTATTAAACTTCACCCATACAATAAACTAAAAACTTATTGTATCGGATTGTTGTTTTGTTCAATTCATTTATATTAATCAAACTTCTCTATCTTTTAGATTTCTCGGATAAAAGTCTAACAAGTAGGAAAAATTTCGGTTAAAATATGAGATAAGCTATGAAAGATAAATTTTATAGATCTATTTTTCTATTACTAAGAGCCAAAGGAATGAATACAAATAGGTTACATAATAATGAAGCCACTACATATCGCAAAAATATTAATGAACAATTGCTAAGTCAATTTTTAATTTTAGGTGCATTATTTACTACACTAATGCATTATATCTGTATTTGAAAGGTATTTATTTCTATTGGGACATTGAGGAGTAAGCAAATCTTCAAGTTCATTGTGCTTGTTCAGTAGTATAATAATATAACTATACCTCATATTCTTTCAACAATATAAACGAAACAAAATACAAAGGATATGACATAATAAAAATTAATGAAAATATTAAAGAAATGTCAGTGAATGATTTAATTGTGCAACAACAACTTTGTCTTTTAACAAATGTTTTTAACACAATGTCTACACTGCAGTATTTATTTCCATTCATTAAAACTATTTCTTTATATAGTGGTATTTGATAAAGAACATGCTTTTTGGAAGCCCCGATGCGGAAATTTACTTGTTAAACATCGCTGTACCTCTTAAGCGTCCTTTTGTTATCCATATTCCGTTTACCGTGTTATTAAGTTCGCGTCAGGAAATCCCTTTTCCCCAGCCCAAGTTTTTTGTGAAAGGCGAAAATGAGGTTCCGCGAACCGAAAGTGACAGTGTCAAAAAGATTTATACAAGGGGCTGAGGCTTGTGCTACAGCGTCATCATTTTTTAGAAACACAAGGGGGGTAAAGAGGATGGAACATCGTGTAGTCAATTTCGAATACATTTGCCATCTGCTATGTTTTTTTTCTTAAAGGCATGATATAGAAAGTTTCTTTTTGTTTTCATTATGTGGCAAGGGAGTTTAACTTAGACTGTAAGGGAATGATTTATTATGTGACAACGGAAACTTAACGTGAGCATTTTTTCATTATGTGGCTGCGGTGTATAGATAATGTTTAACACATCTAGGATAGGAGTATACTAAAACTTTTGCAGTAGCTATAGGGAATTACTTGTGAAGAAATGATCTAATTGGTCTTGGAATTTGGGTATAAAATAATGAACTACTAAAAATTGTTGATGAACAAATGCATAAAATAATGAAAACTTGCATTCATTTTGAAAAAATAATGAAAATATTACCACAAACATAGCATTATAGGTCGAGCTTGCACTGGCTGAGATATCTTGAAAGTTAAATTTTCAAAATCAATGAAATTGAATCGGAATGTTGTTTTAGATTTTAGTTGAATATAGTACTTTGTAATCAAGGATCGATTTTAAAAATCTAGTTCAATATTAATTTAGACATTATACCAGTTTAGATTTTGCTATATTTCACAATTAATATTTTCTGTTACTATTTTGAATTGCTACCAAATTGTGCTTTTAAATATTTAAATTCTTTAATAATAATAATCTTAATCTTTACATTAAGATTGTTTGTATAAAAATATTCGTTTTTGTTAAATAATCCATCCATTTAGTTTTGATAAAATACCCAATACCAAAATTCAATGAATACATTTTCCCTCTATATCAGTCTGAAATGACTGGTTTGATATTGTGAACTTTCTCATAGAACCTACTGTTCTAAAATGGAGAAAATGAAAGCTTAGAGGATTTCGGAATTTTTATTCGCACATTGGATGATATGACTTGAAATTGAACTCAAAAGGGAATTCGTTTTCGAAATAAAGTGTATCGTGTTTTCATATAAATGTTTTTAGGTTTCCGAGTTATGTTTTCGGAAAAATGTTTACAGATTTATTGAAAAAACTCGTATATTATACCAACAGCAATTTTTATACATTAAATTCTGAAGTAAAAGGTAGATTATTTGAATAGCATCTCATTTATGGGTCACCTCGTTTATTCTTTTTGCTTTATGTTAAAATTTAAGCTTAAAGCAAATTTTTGAAACTCAATTCCACTTAATACTTCTCTTAGTTCATGCAGCGCATAATTAATATTAATGTGTAATACTATTTTTTTAAAAATATCTCTATAAATTTTTTTCCTCTTCGGTTCAAAAGCCTTCATAGGGCCTGTAATATTTCATGTTTTTACTTCTCTATTGTGATCGTATAGTTTTGGATATATAATGTAAAGTGGCTATTACTTAGATTACATAATGCATCATTCTTAAAACTGATTAAGTTAAGTGATTAATTAACATCCCAAATTTAAGGTTCGAAGTTATTCTTAATGCTCTCTCTCTCTGAAAAATTAATAAATAAAATAAACGAAGGTTAAACTAAGAATCATAAGATATTTTAATGGGGGTTCCAGAGATATTTCTCAAAATGTTACATACCAAAATGGGTGTAGATTACAGCTGCTAACATCGTTCTTTTACTACAAGATTTCTAGAATCATTGTACCATCTCGTTCAATTTTTAACTGAGTCCTGCTAGGTTGTCAGTTCCATTCTGTCTAGTTACAGTTCCATATTCTCTAGTAAAGTATACTTCTATTCTGTCTTACAAAGTCTCACACGGAAAAATATCTCAACACCCGGACCGCCTTCCAAAACTTCATTGGTCCAACCGCTGTCACTCAAGCAACACTCTCACTCCAATTCGCTTCTTGAGCCTCCAACATCATTGGGGCGGTGCTGTCATTCATTGAGAATTTACAACCTGAGAAGTGTCATCCCTTGGCTCCACCGAGACTAAGGCTTTGTTGCACATCTGTACCATCTCGTAAAAATCTCGTCTCACCGACGCCAAAGAAGACCACCCAACGAGTATCACACACATAGCGACAGCACAGGGCCGTCCAATTTTATCTCAGTTTTTTTAGATAACGTAAATAATTTTCCAAAAATTTAAATAAAATAAATTTTTTCAATCAGTTTTACCTAAAGGGCTAAATTATTGTTGAAATGTAACTAATACAAATGTTTATAGTATGTTTTGTGTTTACATTAATAATATATATAGATGGCAGCACCACTTTAACTATCAACTGGGCGTGACTTAATCACGTCATGATGTTTCTTGTAACTTGTGTTGGCAACACTTCGAATAAAACTCCTCGTGTGTGAAGATGTGTTGTCCTGGAGTTTTTACTTACGATATATTTAAGATGATTTGACTTATTTCTAAATAGAATTTTTACTTTATTTTCCAACATTTATTACCTTCTGCGAATTTTTCCTACTTTTAGGATCTCCTAAATGTTTATGATATTTTATAGAAAAAACGTTTTAAAATATCTGTATCATTAAAACATTGTTAACAAATTACCGCCATGGTGAATCCACTACAGACATATTTAAAAAATATATTATTTTAAATTATTGACAAAAAAAGTAGATATAAATCTTTCGCAGTGAAATCAATAAGCTCACAGCTTTTACTAATTTTCCTATCCTACAGATGGTTAAAGCAACACTGTGTCAAGAGGTTAGAGAACAAGTGTACAAGTATGGATCATAATTTCATGGGCATCTCTGAGAGTGAAATGCTCGTATGCTAACGGATGGCAAACGTAAGGTGAATAAAAGTAAAAAAAAATATGAATAATGAACGGGAAAATATCGTAATAGAAATTTGGAGTGATGGGAATAAAATGGCGCATATCTTGTTTTACTAGAAGTTTAAGCTGTAGCTGAGATTCTTACCCTTGAAACGGACGTTTAGTCTATTGCTTGATTTTTATGATAATTATCTGACATGTTTTATAAGTAGCATAAATATAGAGAAATGCGGAGCAATAAAAATTTAATATTTCCTTTCGTAATTTTGATTTGATTTTCTTTGTATCAAGACTTTTCAAGCGATTAGTTTTAAAAAGTATAATTTTTATGAACTGTTTTATTTTTATTAGCTTTTTAGACACTTTAGAATTGAAGAGTTAAGTGCATAAATGTATATTTGCAATAAGTAATAGAAAGCTTTATGCACAACGAACATAAACATTTAAAAAACTGAAACAAAAATACTTTTAAATAAAAATAGCATTTGAAATATTTGTATATTTCCAAATTCGAATTAAATATTAACTTTAATGAAATCGCTTTGCAAATTTATCAAAATGATCTGCATAATTGAACAATAATAGTTTAATTTTGAAGAAAATAATTTGAAATGAAATCATTTAGGTTTTTTTTCATTATATCCATCTCATCATTTCAAGTTTTTAGAAAAAATATAATTCATATGAACACAAAAGAAGCATTTTAAATTTACATTAGAAATATCAATCTTTTTGGGGCCAAATACTTAATTTTCTGAACTTGTTTTCACAAGCGAAAAAGCAAAAAGAATTTCTTTTAACGTCTTTCTTTCATTAGGGAACATTAAAACCAACCATCAATTCTCTTCAGGGTAACCATTAGAACGAGACGATCAAATAAAAAAAATGGCATAAATAAAAATAGATTCTTTTACAGGCCCACGGGGCTTTTTGGGGTCTTAAGTATAAAACTTTCTTTTCAAGCTAATGAAGAAAGAATTAAGCTCGTAGGCTATATGAGGAAATAATTAGAATGTGTAAGCTTCATTTGCAATGTACTCGAATGAGTCGAAAATATATTATTAAAAGACGGTAAGCTGTACTTTGGCTCGTCAAATTACAATTTGCAAATAATGAACATGATTTAAAATGGATATTTGAGTTACTATTTACTAAGTTCAATTAGTTCTTTTTTTGGCTGACTGTTTAAAATTGTATGTTGTTTATTAAAAAATAAGTTTAGTGAAATGAAAATAACTATTTGAACACTCTGAGGGATAAGGGTTTTTAAAGTAACAAAATAAAAATTATGCGTATTACTTGAAAAAAAAACTAACAGCCTCTTGACGGGGTTGATTATACGTCTGTATCCGTCAGGTGGTTAACGTTTGAGGTATTGAAAAAAAGGTAATGAAAATTAATTTTTTTTTTTGAACATTGAAATATTTTTCGATGTATTTTTATCTCAACATAAATACCCTTTAGATATATGCAAAGTTCTGAAATATTCGATGAATTTAAATACCAATGATTGTGCAAAAACTACGTAGAATGAGCAGTGTTTAAAGATTATTTATTCATCATAGGTAATCACCCTTGTCATTAAAATCAATGATTTTAAAACTTTGAAACGTTTTATAAAACGCAATGTTAATTTTTCATTTTTAAAATATTTACATAACCCGGGAAATAAGTAAAAAAATACATGGGGGAGACCGTGGCTAGTTTTTCACCTGGCCTTAATTTGGAAATGAGCCATTAGAGGGCGTCAACTGGTGATTTGGTTTATGAAGCAAACGCGTCACATCCCTTAGGCTAAAGGTTGGTGTTTTCATATTGTCGTTATAGATGTTTTTGAGATTTTTTTTCAACCTTGAGTAAATTTACATGCTTATATTGAAACTTAAATTAAACGTACAATTATTAAACCTAATGTTTGATTGTTGCGTGGGTGCTACCTTTCTATAGAAAACTATGTACTTTTAAAAAAAAATGATTCCACCCTATACTTGATAACTTCCTTTTAAAGTCGAAATATGGCAACGGAGTAGGATTTCCAAAATTTTACGGAGCACGTATTCCGACAATGGCTCGCAGGAAAATGTGTTCCGACCTTTATAGGCTAATATAATTGCGTCAAAATTGTAATTATATTTAGTTCTAAATGCAAAAAAGTGTTGTTCTAGATTAAAATAGTCCATATAGTAATAAATTGAAATGAAGCATTAAATTGACATTTAATTGACAGAAGCTAGTGCAGTTCTTAAGCAACATTTGTTGCTCTAGAAACTAAGAGAGAAAAGTATTCAAGAACTTGACCCTGTAGTAGAATATGAATGATGGTCAAATTTCAGTTCTTAAAAAAAATCTTCTACAAATATTGCCAGCTTCAAATTTGATCACACCACCCGCTGTAAATATCTTCAATTTTCTTATAAGGCGTCCCTTTTACATCAAAGCATATTTTGCCGACCCGGTAGCCTTTTAAGACTTTTTAAAAAGTACATCCTACGAAAAGCACACAAAATTTAGTACTAGTAAAGAAAGCGATTCAGTCATCAATGATAGTCCAGCTAGAAATCAAATGAAAATGTAACGGTTAATTTATAAAAAACAAGCCTGCTAAAGGTGCCTGATTTTTGTATAAAAACCAATCCCTGTTTGGAAGAGGCTCGATCTTTTTTTAAAGTGCAAAATTATAAAATCCTAAAAATTAAGGGGATAGCTTCCATTAATTGATTAAGAGGATATCAGTTTATGCATTTGTTGCGTGGGTGCAGTGCCCAAATGTAAGTGATGGACTCGCAAAGATTGCACAAAACGATTCATTACACTACATGTTTAAGATAATTATCATCTTTGTTGAAAAATCATTTTTTTTTGTAAAGTTGTTAACTTAAAGTTTTTCATAAGAAATTGAATTTTTTAAAAAATATTTATCAACTTTTTGCGCATACTCTTGTTTGGTCATTTTATTTTTAAATAGAAGTTACATGAAAGTTAAAATCAAAGTTTAGTACATGTGTTAAAGAGTTAAATAATAGTAGTTAAATTTGCCCCGTGCACTTACAGCAGGATGAGAAAATGTGCGCCGATACGGGGCACGTTTTCAAGCTCAACATGCTTAGACTTTACCTATTGTTTTCAAAAACCATATTTACTTTGTGGAAAAGTAGTAATGCTAGTTTTTAGACTAAAGTGTGTAAGGAAGACAATGATATTTTACTTTCTTCAAACTAACTATAATGCAAAAATATGCAAGCAAAAAGATAAAAAGCTCGAACACCAGCCTTGGTGTCCCTTACCCTTTTAGCTAGGATTTTTTTAGACCTAGTTCATAGCTTCTAGCTATGATAAAAAAACGCAATAAAATGGGATGAATAAAAAGTTAGATTCCATTTTAATTTGAAACAATGAAAATACGTGTCATAAAGCACGGCTTTAAACGTACAATATTTGGCTTATGCGTTTGTTAAGTTTTTCATCTAAAGTTTCCAAAAAAGGGGATGAAACTATTTAATGAAACCATGAAAACAAAAATATTATAATAAAATATCTAAACATGAAAATGAGGGCAAATAGCCTCCATTATTCAAGAGTCAGGTGCTGTCTGACAGATCTCAAGCTGTGCGTCGCTATGGTTACATCCTTATTAGTACTGAAAAGCATTCTTTCTTCGTTTGATGTTCTGAAACTTTCTTACATTGGGCTTAATTTTTTCTTGTATTTTTCAAGTGTATAACAGAAGAAATCTGAAACATGGCAAGTCATTTAAAAGGACGTATGGAAGAAAATTGAACATTTTATACGTAGTTACGATACAAAACCATAAATTTAAAAAAAAATAGCCATTCCGTTATAAAATTCATTTACCCCCAAAAATATTCTTTATAGTGAATGTGAATTTTGTAAACATGAAGAAAAAGTCTTAATAATTAAATAATATTGCTTGATAGAATTTCTATAAAGTCTAAAAAGGTAGCAATCCTAGATATTGTATTTAAATAAAGTTTACAAGCGGATATTTTGCTGATATACCGGCATATAGTGTACATGGTTCTAAGAGTTTTCCAGTACTTTCGGAAATACTTTGTCGCGGAATTTTTTGTTGTTGTTATTGTATTTAACATATATGCCGGGAATTTATATATTTCTCATAATGAAGCAGTAGTAATTTACAGCTGCATGTGCAGAAGATCAACACTGTTCAATCATCCTGCTTCATTGCTTTGAAGCATTATTGTTGCAATTAGTAAGTTACCTAAACAAATAACAATGTATATAAATAGTACCGCTTGACAATACATTTATGAATTCCACTTAGGAATACTTTGTGTTTAATTTTAATAAAATGTTTTAATGCTGCAAAATTTTATTTTTGCATTTTTATAAGGTTTAGTTAGTTATTATGAATGGCATTAGTCTTGAAAACAAGCGAAAGATTGATGTTCAGTGTATGTGCTGGAATTTTCAATTAAGTGTTTTATTACATCACAAAATCAAAGTATGGGAAAATATATTACCCCCCCCCCAAATACTTGTTAAAATTGAAGTAAAGTGAATGAGCAATCTTTAT
Source organism: Oedothorax gibbosus (assembly GCA_019343175.1). Taxonomy (NCBI): domain Eukaryota; kingdom Metazoa; phylum Arthropoda; class Arachnida; order Araneae; family Linyphiidae; genus Oedothorax; species Oedothorax gibbosus. Next base: position 6,425,844 of record CM033272.1, read on the forward strand.
AAAAATTACAAAAAATAATTTAAATCTAGAATATAATGAAATCATTATCTTAATAATTGAATATATGAAGGTACATTTAATTTAGTAAGCAATGTAATAGATTAATGTCTATCGGTATTTAGATCTATGGATCCTAATCATTAGATACAAGTGAATGATGCAATTCTCCGCTACAGTACTCCTCGTGTTTCGTGTATTTAATGATGTTTCCTAGGGCATGTCTGACACGTTAACTATCGACACTCGAGTTAGAAACTGGAGGAGCATATTGTCAAGTAATAAGATAAACTCTATTGTTTTGATGTTCAGTGGTGTGTTCGGTCGTCGGTTGTTCCCGTGGAACTAAAGCATTTATTTTGAAATACCAACCTCTGCAAAAGTATTACTTTTCCATGTAAATTTGTTTTTACCAGGTTTGAGGATATTACCATAACAGAAAAATATAGATAAATTGAAAGGAAATTAGCGTACTATGGTTATATTTAATAATTAATTGATAAAGTTTAAAAATAGTGCCACCGTCTTCAGAATATTTAGCGAAATTTAAATATTTAATAATTAAATATCCAAATGCTATTTTCCGTTCAAATTTGTTTGAATTTGATGTTATGACAATTCTTAAATATGGTGAAAAAATGCTTACATAGCTGAGCAATATTCAGCAGATGTTTCGATTTAAAAACTGAGGCATTGTTGTATGAGACTATTCCTCTTAATTTTTACACCATCTACAGTATTTCTTTAGGTAAGAGTGTAAATTGGTGAGAAATCAAATCGTGCACACATTTAGCAAAAACTTTTTGTTACGTTGTTAATGTTATAATGCAGTTATCAAAATGGTCTTTAGAACCTGAAGATCTGGAGAACGTATTTCTATAAACAATTATCAGAACAACAAGGCTAAAAGAAATAACAGAATGGTATACAATATGAAAAATAGTACAGCTGCGGAAAAAAAAAACGATCCACCCTTCGTTTTTCGGCTGCTATTGATCAGGGAATTTTGTGAAAGGTGTCATTTTTCAGGAAATAGCGTAATGAATTAAGAACTGGCAACAAAAATTGTATAAGGGGTCGTCTACATATTAAAATGAGTACCGACTTTGAAAATTCCAATAGCAACACCCAATTTTTTTATATAAAAATGTTTATCATCTTCAAAATACCCCAGATCCCAAAAAAAATGTATTAATTTGCATTATTTGTTGAGATATAAGCATTCGAAGTTGAAGGCCCATAATGTTAAAAAAGTTTCACAAACTTTTATTTATACCTCCACAAATAAAATGAATTAAACCAACATTTTTTTTTCATTATATACTTCTTAATCTTCCAAAAACAAATCACACAAGTTTTTTCATCAATTTTTAATTATTATTATTTTTTTATTTAAATTTAAATAAGAAAAAATAAATTATGAATAGCAACCCCAAATTTTTGTTACACAAATCGATAAAGTAGATCAAGTAGAACCAAAATCCCGAATTTTTTAATTCAACAACAATTATTTGCCGAGTTATTGTAAAAATACTGAAAAAAAACGAATTTTAGGGACCGTGTAAAAAATTACTTAGCAAATTGGACACTAATTTGCATTATCGTTTGGTGGTTGAAAAGCGTTTTTGGTAAATGTTTATTCAAATTATTGATGTCTGTCAAATGTCTAAAAATCTTTTCTTGTTTCAAGTGCATACAATGTATTTTGTTTGTATAATTAACATTAAATTATATCGATTACTATGTTTTTGAATGTATGTTATTTCCAATATTATTTATAATTATTTTATTATAAAATTTCCAATAATATGTTATTTCCTCGATTTTTTTAATTATTAGAGATTACTTATTTATTTAGTTATTTAGTCAGTCAGTTATTTAGTCAGTTAGTCAGTCCGTTAGTTAGCCAGTCAGTTAGTCAGTCAGTCGGTTAGTTAGTCGGACAGTTAATTAGTCAGTCCGTAAGTTAGTCAGTCAGAAAGTTAGTCAGTCAGTAAGTTAGTCAGTCAGTAAGTTAGTCAGTCAGTTAGTCAGTCAGTCAGTCAGTTAGTCAGTCAGTTAGTCCGTTAGTTAGCCAGTCAGTCAATTAGTTAGTCAGTGAGTCAGTCAGTTAGTCCGTTAGTTAGCCAGTCAGTCAATTAGTTAGTCAGTGAGTCAGTCAGTTCACTGACTAACTAATTGACAGTCAGTTAGACTAAGTTAGTCAGTCTGGACTAACTAACGGAGTGATTAATTGACTGACTGACTAACTAACTGACTGACTGACTTACTAACTAACGGACTGACTAACTAACTGACTGACTAACGGACAAACTAACGGACTGACTGACTAACTAACTGACTGATTAACTAACTGACTAATTAACTGACTGATTAACTGACTGATTAACTAACTGACTGATTAACCGACTAACTGACTGACTAACTAACTGACTGACTGACTAATTTACTGACTGACTAACTTACTGACTGACTGACTAACTAACTGACTGGCTAACTAACTAACTAACTAACTGACTAATTAATTGATTAAATAACTGACTAAATAACTAAATAAATAAATAATCTCTAATATTTAAAAAAATCGAGAAATGGACAAAAATCTATTTTCGGGATTTAGAACCATTCGGGATTTTGACTCATTCGGGATTTCGGCTTGTCGGAATTTTGGTTTGTCGGGATTTCGGCTGTCGGGTTATGTCCCAGACCCAGTGTGCCGAATTTTAAACCAACCTTTTGTAGCAATATGAATGAAACAAAAATTTGCATAAAATGTAAAACATAAATGTAATAATTATGTTTGTCTATCTGATTGTAACTAATCTCATTTGAAAATATGTTCGTTATAAATAATCGTATATGTGACTTAATTTAAAATTAAAACTTTTTCTCGTCTACCCTTTATTTTATTTCTGAATTTTAAAATCCAAAATTTAAAAAAAAAGGTAAAAACATAAAAAAAAAATCACAATATTAGTGAAGAAAGTTTAATTCTAGCATCTTTTGGCGAGATTATGGTAACCCTTTTGCTAGCTTGTCGTTTCGAAAAAACACCCTAAATATTACCTTTATCAATTTGGAGATTTCCCCCCAAACGAATTGAAAATTAATGCTTTAATATCTCAGCAAATAATGCAAAATGAATAATTCTTTTTTATACCTGGGGTATTTTGAAGTTGCTGAACTCTTTTATGTAAAAAAAATTGGGTGTTGCCATTGGAATTTTCAAAGTTGGTACTCATTTTAATATGTAGACGACCCCTTATATAATTTTGGTTGCCAGTTCTTAATTCCTTGCGCTATTTCCTGAAAAATGACACCTTGCACAAAATTCCTTGACCAATAGCAGCCGAAATATGAAGGGTGGATCGTTTTTTTTTTCCCCAGCTGTACACTATTTTCGTGAGTCTTTTTAATCATATAGTAATTTTTCTTTCAATGCGACAGAATAATAAATATTAATGGCTAAATTAGGGATTGTTCACATGCGCCAAAATATGAGTAGATAACATTATTTGGGCAGAATCAAGTAATAAAATCCCAACCTTCCAAAAGTGCTAACTCAATCAAATTAAAAACCTCATAAATGTTAAATGCCACGTTTTGTTATTGCATAAAAATTCTAAAAGAAGTACTTCTGAAAATATTTCTAAAAAAGAAGTTTTTTTTTATGAAAAAAGTCAAAGCTTAGCATTTCATGGAAGGCGAACATAACAGTATTTTGTCGCACACTTGACAAGGAAATAAAAGTTAACTGAATTATTTTAAGAAAGTTAAATTTTATAAAATGTATTCCACCGGATAAGGAATAAGTAATTAGTTCACTTGTTTCAGAATGAAACTTAATTTGATACTTATGTCTCCAGATTCAAAACAACTGTAACCATTTTATATAGATGTTTTATATATTTTTAAAAACTTTATATTATTTGAGAAAATTATAATTTTTTCTTTTGCAAGACAGTCGAGAATTGAATTTGGAAGAAAAAATTATATTTTGAGTTTACTTTTGTATTTCCTCGCATCAAAATAATAAAGGTTTATTTATGTAAGGTAAAGTTTTTAGGATTACTCACAGTTTGTGAAAATATTATATTTTAAGAAATATGAAAATTAATTATAGGGTTAATTGGCGAAATGTGTGTCTAGACAGTAGTCCACGAAGAGATACTATTTAAAATAATGTTAAAATAATATTAAGAAAAGGGGCGATACTTTAGTTAGTATTAGCGAATATTATACATTAAAATTGAGATTAAAAATACTTGTATTTTTATATTGTTTTTAAAACCGTGTAATTAGTCATTGACGCTTTAAATGCTACATTACGTGGTTTAGTATTTTTATCATTCAAAAGTGATGTCAGTTGATTACCATAGTCTGGATTTTTTTAATCAACGATAAACAAAGGTAAGAAGGAAAGACTTTAAATACTTTTTGAAAGTATAACATTTAATTTTGTAAACAAAATAAGCTAATTTGTGTGGTAAATTTTAAAAGACGCTTTTATTTTACAGATAGAGCCGTAGATGTTATAAGTAAAACTTATATTGTTTTAAAATATACATTTCCCCCATTTATTGCTAATGTTTGTGAAAAGTTTGATTTCTTTTTGGATGATAGCTCAAACAAACCTTCATAATTTTTGTAATCTATTGTCTTTCATTTGAGTTTTTTCATTTAAACTATTTTAATTACTCTATATTAAGTTATTGGTTTTGAAGATAAAGTAAAAATTAACACAGCTTTTCATTCGAGCACATTGTTTTTTTTAAAAAATAAACGCCTCAGTAGCGAAATAATTGATACTATATTTATAACGACTTTTCAACCATGGTCAAGTGATGAGAACGTCAAATGAGCGGGCTCTCAACGAAGTTTTGCAGCGACATCGTAAACAGTGGATCACGATGAACTGAACTCGCACCAGCATTTCTCTATGTTTAATATTTTTAGTAGGATGTTTAGCTGCAACATCATATTATAATTTGGCAGTCATCACAAATGCCCAATGGCTTTCGAGACCGAGTAATTACTTTGTCGCAGTAGGTTCAGTATTGGGCTAGCATGCAAGAGGTTTCGGCATCAAAACAGCCCATATTTCATTGGTGGCAATGGAAGTGTCGCCTACCATAAGCGCTCATCTTACATCTTCACATAACCACAACAAAGTCCTGTAAATTATCAGTCAAAGTTTAAAAGTATCTAATATGCATAAAACTGTTACACTTAAAAGATTTCTTGTTGCTAAGATCCACGGAAAGATAATGCTAACATTTTATTTTGTAAACACAATTGATTTATAAAAAAAATATCATTTTATTTTCATAATAAGTATTCAAATACCAAAGGAATTTCTTTTTACTGATCTGAAGCATTAAAATAAATCTTCCCGTTTGATGTTTGTGAACTAATACTAGAAACGACAGATTATTAAAGGCTAAAAAAATTACATATTCATGTTTTCTGTTTAAATTAAATAAAAAGTATTTACTTTCTCTAAACATTCTCAAATATTTGTGGTAACAGTTTTTGTGATTCACCTCCATTAAACCAACGTTAATTATCAAAGGCCTTTATTGTATGAGTAGTATTCTTTATTTTATTTAGTTATAAATAATTATATTAAGCAATTAATATGCAAAAAACAATTTTTTTAAAGATAATAACAGGGGAGACCGGGGCTAGTTTTCCACGTTTTTCTTTTTGATTGTACATTCTTTTTTTTATTTTTATTTTGAAGAAAACAAGAGATTGTCTTAATCTTAATTTTATCTATAAACTAGCATTACTATTTTCCAAAAAGAAAATAAACTTTTTGGCAGCAAGTGGTTAAATCAAAACAAGTTGGGATGGAAAACGTGCCCCGTACACAAAGCATATTTGCCCAGCATGCCAAAAATAGATGGAGCAAATTTTCCAGTTATTCTTAAAAAGATTTAACACACTTAAATTGTTTTTGTTATCTTACATATACATTTGATTGTAAACTAAAATATATAACCAAAAAGAGGTCATTATCATTTGGATTACTATGAACTCAAACAAATTGTGTAACTTCGCTTTCTGTGTAACGAAGTTTGGTGCTCGTTTTCAGGGGTTGTTTAAAGTATTTCAAAAGGTTGCAGAAAAAGAATAAAATCGTTGTTTTCACATTTAATGAAATTGTTTTCTTCTCCTTTATAACCAATTAATTAACTCTAAAATATGGTGCAATATAACACATAAATTTTTAACATTGAAATCATTCATGATCTATGGGGAATATTTAAGGTCTTGGATGCATATTTTGACTATAATAGTACCTTGACGAGTAAAAGTTCATATTGTTTCGAAAACAAATACGTAGTTACGTAAAGAGAAGAACCATTTTTTAGTATAAGCAATGATAAAACTGTAAGTTTAGTAAAAGTACGTTTAATTTAAGTTTAAATTTAGGCATGAAAAAATGTTACTCAACAATGCAAAATTCACAAAAACATCTCTAATGACAATACGGCAACACCAACTGAAGAAAGGTTCTATCGGGTGACAAACGACTTCTTGCTTTAATAACAAAGCCGCCACCAGTTCTTGAGCTTTATGGTTAATGGCTCATCTATATATCGCAACGTACGCGGAAAAGAGACCTATCGCGAAAAAGACCATTCTTCAGGAGAGCCGTTTAAAGTTTTAGTAAAATTTCAAATTATCACAAAATCGTTCCAAATTAACCTAGATAAAAAATATTTGGCATGGATATCCGTTTTATGAGTATCAAAAGCTGTGCATAGTCATTTTTCACTTTAAATTTGCCTTTGCTGAGATATTTTCAGATAGGTCTTTCTTTCGCGTACAAATTTGAACGATTTTGTTCGCGAAAGAAAGACCTATCTGAAAAAATCTCAGCAAAGGCAAATTTAAAGTAAAAAATGACTATGCATACCTTTTGATACTCATAAAACTGTTATCCATGCCAAATATTTTTGATCTAGGTTCATTTGGAACAATTTTGTGATAATTCGAATTTTTACCAAAACTTAAAACGGCTCTTATGAAGACCGGTCCTAAAAAGTTTGCTGCGAAATTCATTCTAAATATTAAGGAAACATACTTATGAAGAATACTCATTTACTTAATGCATTTTTATAATCTAATAATATATTGATCAACTATAAGAATATTTTTTTTAATTAAATTTAACCAATTTAATGAAGTTTATGTAATTAGGTTTATCTCTTATCATGTAATTACGATATTATTTTAAAGTCATGTTTATTTTTATAATTTAATATATTCAATAATTGAAATCATAATAGTTTGTTTATATAAAAAATAGGTGTTATTAAACGAATCACTTTTACAAAATCAGGACTTACAAGATATAAGAAATGATATCCATATTTTTCTACAAAAACCTTTCAATCTGAATTTTTACTATGTATCATTTTGAAAATTAAAACAAAAATAAATTTTGAAGCATTATTAAAATTTTAAAATCATTTTAAAACTCTTGAAAATATAAAAAAAAAGTTTTAAATTTTAAAAGTAAGTTGTAAGCATACTTCATACCTTAAGTATACAGTTGAATTCACTGACTTTATATCGCAAACTGTCAAGTTGTAGCAATTGAGTTTAGATTTATAGTAAAATACCGACGTTGAAAACGATTTAAAACTATTTATCGTTTGCTAAAATATTAATTTGAAAAAAAAATTATCTATGCATATTGACATATCATTTCGTAATCTACACATATTTTACATGAATTTTTTTATATATATTTATTGTACTAAATATAACAAAACAGAGCTTTCGAATGAGTATTTCAAATAAATAAACAAAGAAAAAATAAATAATCGACTTCAATCTTTCCATTTAAGCACTTCAAACTTAACTTCATCGCTGGCGCCGCACCTGCAAAACGCATAACGAAAAAACGCCAGGTGCGATAGGTCTTTCTTTCCCGCTAGTTTCATCCAAAACGCGAAAGAAAGACCTATCTATTAATTGCAGCCGAACTAGGGTTCGGATCGCTATGCCGATTGCACCAATCGAAAGATATCAAAATTTTGCATCCTATAGTAGTGTTACCTTGAAAAGTCAATTTTGGTCGATAGGTCTCTTTTCCGCTTAACGCGTACGGTGCGATATATAAAAGGCAAAGTCCTGACTGACTCACTGATTCATTCATTCACGTATCAACCCCCAGCCAAAAATACTGGAGGTAGAGCTACCACATTTTAGGAAAATATTCTTTTTATATCGTAGGCGTCATTTAAGAAGCGATTTTTTGAAATTCGAACCCTAACGGGTTTTGTAAGGCAAAACGTGAGCCGATTTCTCCCTAGGAATAGCATTGTTACGAACTTTTAATTTATAAATTTCGTTTTCTAATTTGAAAGAAATTAAGGCACGTTCAGCGTGAGCGAAAATTAAGTATAATTACGTAAGCACGTGAGTTTAATTTGTAGGATTGTTATTTGAATATCATTATTTTATTTTATTTATTGAATTTAAATCTTTTGATTTTTTTTGGTTTCCGAATTTAATTTAATTGATGTTTATAAATCGTAAGAAGTGAAGATATTGCTACAATGTCTCATGACTTTAAAGGCGATAACTATTCTAGATCTGATAACTACTAAGAAATGTTAATTCCCTGTACGTATAGCGTACAAACTTTATGTTTATGAAACTGTCAATTTGGTACAGTTATGATATAATGGCCGATTGAATTTTGGCATTGGCGGCTTTTGGAGTAGTAAAAAATTTAACGTAGAGTAGCTTTTCCCATCCAGTTGTATGTGTTAGGGTAAGTTTGAATTATCGTCGCACTAGAGCTATACACGAAGGCTATTGGCCACGGGTGTCTTAATTTAGAACCACAGTCAAGTGACGAGTCGACACCTGAGTAGGCACCCAATGCATCTTTTAAGGGCGACTTCGTACGCATCGTCGGGACTTTTGAAAAATATTTAACGTGCACTCCCACCACATGGGGTATTATTCGTCGGACATTTTTGGCTGCATTTACCGTTTATAAGTCGGCAGTTATTTTGACGATGCTCGGACCCGAATCTGGGACCTATCGCATGCGAGGGGAATGCCTTTACCGACTTGGCTCCCCAGCCCTGTCGAGTGGTTGAATATGGAGTGGAATGTTTACCACATGTTGTGCATTTTCGGGTGTAAGAGGGCAAATAGAAACTGGCCATTATATAATAGCTATTTTGACAATTTTAACACGGCCTATGGGAAAGCCCTCTAACTTCTAGTTTGGTGAGCATAAGGGATTGTTGGGTTAGTTTGGTTAGAAATAATGTGTTACACTAAAACTACGCATGAGTTATTGGTGAAAGGAGGATTATAGTTGATTGCTGATAGGGACGTCAACGATTGTATATGCATTTCTTTGCTATCTTGACTTGATCGTCAAGTGATTTGCATCTGTATTCTGTATTATTTAACACTGTCAGTATCACTATTCAATGGAAAACGCTACAAGTAAAAATATAGAATAGAAATATAATATCTTTCTTCTAAAATATAGCTATGCAATAATAGTGAAACCTATTCAAGTTCGAACTACCCTTCAATGGAGAATCTGTATGTAAACCTTAAAGAAACATGAGTCCATAAGGCACTGAATAGACAAATATAGTAACTCTTGCCAAAAACCGAAATCTTCCTTACCCTTTTTCAAAGTGGATTCTCCCACAATCAAAATATTTGAGATACTAAGAAGTGGCAGGCGAACTATACTTTTATAAAGTATAACCCGAAGATACAACCTTTGCTTTTGAATAATAAAATCACTCTTACCGTGCTTGTAAAATGTTTCAAAACCTTGTTTTCATCATATGATTTTTCGAACGAATAATTCAAATATTAGAACAAGAATTTTGAAGTTTAACAGAACGTTTAATTTTTTCTCTATTTTTCGTTTAATTGTAGTTAATGTTTTTAAATTAATAAATTCCATGTTCCGATGAGTAATTTATTTTAAAATATCATTTTGTAGAATTCATTAATTCCATCAAACCTTGTTTTGACTGAAGTCGTTTATCGTAACAAAAGCTTATCAACTTAAAGCACCAAATTGCCAAAGTAAATTAATATTAACAAAATACTTTTCTTATTATAGGTCGATAAAAGTTTTACAGGTTACACGGAAATACATTCATTTAATATATATTTTTATTTAAGAGTCTCTGGGTTTTAATTACTTTAAACACATAGAAGAGATTGCCAAACCCCTAAAGGCCTGAGCGAGTTCCAAAGTTTGAGTTAGCTCCCAGATTGGTTTAAGAAACACAGAAAGATTGACAGTTTTCAATTTCTTTTCTTTTCTTGAGATGTTTGCCCATAGGGAAAAGTACTAAAGTATACGGACAAAACGAGATTTTTAAATTGTTTGTCGAACCTCTAACGGCGACACGCATGAAAAATTTATATTTAGAGAAGTTTAAGTTTATGAAATAAATTAGATTTGGGACGGGGTTATATTTATTTCGGAATAAAGTTATAGAGTTAAAATATATAAATTTAATTTGTATTGGTGAAAGTGCAGTTGCCAATATTTTGTAAAGAATTATTTGATAAAAAAGCTTCATTACAAGAAGTGAGGGTTAATTAGTGTATTGGGGTATTTTGTTTGGGACTTTTTTTGTTGTATTTCATACAACTGTTTATGTAGGTTTTATGTGAAATTAATGTTACGTTCAATAAGGTGGTAATATCCTTTTAACACGATCCTTTGAGTTAATAGCACCCAACAGTACATATCACTTATTAAATTGAATTTCCTTCGTAATACAGAGAGCCATGACTAATGCAAATTGGTGAACTCTGAAAACAAACCATTCTCGTCCCTGCCCGTTTTAAAAGGGATATAATCTTTTGACATCCAAGTAACTTAGGAAAAAAGTAAAATACAGTTTGTAGAGTATATAACAGAAAGAATTATACAAGATTTTCTTTTTTATTCTAATGTTTTTTGTCCACAGAGCGTGACATGTCACGGTGTGTCCCAACCCTATATTTCATAATTTTGGCAGTTTATATCTAACTTATAAGATATAAATTCACTTTTAAAAAAAGAGAATTAAGGAAAATAACATTTTGGGAAAATATTAATGCAATTTTTATCTTTATTTATAAATTTGTATTTATTTGACTGACTCCTCAATGCTTATGTGTCCCCAATGACTGCAGTCGCGTCTGTGGACATGAACAAATACTTGTATGGAATTCAATAGGCGGCAGTAAAACGCAGTGTCTATGTCCTTTTAATTACATTTGCAGCCATATTGTATAGCAAAATAAAAAAATCAGTTTCTTTTTACTTGTGAAGTCATTTTTTTTGTTAATTATACGTAAGATTTAGTGAATGGTCAAGATGGGTGCATCGCGTCTGTGGCTAAGAAAGAACTTAAGTAAGCTAATCAAATGTCTATTCTTACTTAATTATAGTAAGAATAGATAGTGTAGCCTATTAGATACAAAGAGTTTAATTTTTTAAACTCATGTTTCAAATATAAACATACCATGTTTTACAAGGACGAAACATATAATAGGCACTTTTGTGGACATCACGTCCGTGGACTCTGTATGTCTACAGACATGATCAGTTGTCCATGGATGTTAGTATGAAGTCTTGTTTGACGGTTTCTGGACTATACTATGTTTGTAGTACTAAATATATGTGTTTAGTTTAGAGTTACCTACTAAGAAGTAAAAGTAATAACAATAGAATAAAGATTTATTTATTTTACAGAGGGATGATTTTAAAACTGACTACTCCTGATTATGGATAAATTATCAAAACACAGAAAATTAAAGAAAAAATAATAAAAATCAGCTAATTAATACATTGCACACTAAATTATTTTGCTTAAGTTGTCTGTTCATAACTCCTCAATCTGTGTATGTTTAAAAGTGCATTCAAGTGATATAGTAACCAGCTTGTGATTACAAAGAAACATGTTCTAAAACTAGTTTTTTTCTGCAGATATTTTTTAAGATGGAAAAATCAAAAAAGTTAACAGTAACAGACATGAGCATAGAAAGAGAAAGGGATCGCATTACAAATAGTGGTTATGAATTCCCCAATAGAATTTATTCGTTCTCTCGCTATTGACCCATCTATACAATAAAATGTACGAGTATTTTCATATTTACGAGTATTTCGGTAGTCATGTCACTGGAAAGCCAAATTTTTAAATTAAAATTTTAATGAGAAAATTAATTGTATGATCTGGACCTATGTTATAGTTTCGATGTAGTATGTAAGTGTAACTCAAATCCTAAGTTTCAAAAACATTCATCAATATTTTTTTCGAGATTTTCCGCGTCAAATGGTTCGTTTTCAGAGTATTCACCCTAATGCATTCTATGAACATGAACGTTAATTACTTTCCGGTAAATGGCCGGAGCGTCAGCTTTGTAATTAAGTCTAATGCTTTGGTTTCGTATAAGGTTACGATGTTATCAACCGTTACACTCACATTACGTCATAGTACATCCAAATCAGCATGTCGATCGTGACAGATGATACGATTACGATGCTTAGGATACCCAGGTTTTAGACTTCTAATAAAAATATTAAGCGGCATAAATAAATCAATAAATATTATTTTAAAATCAACGCAAAAGAATAGTGGTAATTCTTTCCAAAATAACTTATTACTGGGAATATAAAAATGTTGCCTAGTCCAGAAATATAAATTTACAGTTAACGAGATTATGAGAAAATAGACAAGTGAACGTTGACAAAATAATGAAGAAATATACTGAGCAAATAGAAGACTGACTAACTGAAAAAGACTGAATTGGAAAACCCAAGGACTAACTTTACTTCCCAAAGCAAGCGAGTTTGCTTTGTGACTTGACATTTTGACCAGAGCCATAAGCGGAAAATAATTGCATTCTTTAAATTTACTATACGTATTGGCATAAAAAGTAAATGTATATTTCTAAGGACTTTCAAAAGTATTCTTTATTGGCGCTTAGCTTGAATGTTTAATCCAAAGGAAGCTATAACTCCAAAAGAAGCTACCTTTCTCTCTTAATTCAGTGATATATCTTGGACCCTCATTTGATGGTCTGTCTACTACATTCTTGTCGTTGGATTAAGGTATTAAATTAAACTCAACGCCTGTTGCCACATTATTCTGGATAAATTGTTTAAAGTTCTCTCCGTCGACTGATGAGACGTCACAGTGGCCACATATAACGCTTAAGTAATCATTGTTGGAATACTGAAACAAATTAATTCCAACATTTAGGATACCAGGGATTAATGTTCAGGAAACAACAAACTGTTTTCTGTTAACTTGTTCTTTATAATAAATCGGAAAAGATATTGAATTTTCATGGAACTTTGACATACTTGATTCTCATAATATTTCTGATTTCTAAAAAAGAGAAAATGATTTTGAATAACATCTTTTCTGTTATTTTTGTATTTACGTTAATCAATACAACTTCTTTAATGTAAAGCCCCCAAAAATTTCTTATAAATCTACAAGTTTCGCATTTTTTTGTTGTTCAAAACCAGAACGTTTTAATTATAAGAAACATCTCCAAATTAAATTTTCTATTTCAAAATAGATAGTGTTTTTTTTATTAAAATATAAAAAAAATGTTACATTTACAAAAATGTTTAAAAATATTTATTCATAAAATAAGTTTTTTTTATACTAAATTTAAATTTTACTTGAATATTCTGGGAAATCAAGATGATAGTTATGATTAAGTTGCAAACTTCTAGAGAAAACAGGAACGAATTGCTAGCTGGTTCTGTAAAATTGCTTAAATACTACATTTCTAATACCAAGGAGGATTCTTAGAGTCGCTCGTTAAAGTGTTAATCGAGGAAGGTATTGGACTCAGCGGAGTGCTTATCTTTATCTTATCCGGATAAGTCAGTTTCTGAATGTTTCCATTTTCAAGGGGTTGCCGTTTTAACGGGTGAGTGGGTATTTCAAATTAATTATGGTTTCAAATTCAAAACAAGAAATAAACTAATTCAGGTTGAAAGAAAAACAAGTGAGTTAAAAAGTATTTGCAGACAAACGGAACTTTTATAATGCATCTTAGAAATAACATGCATTAGAAGCGTATTGAAGTTTTTAAAATAAGCGCATTCAAAAATGAATTATAGTATTTGAATATATACTCGTAATTATTACAATACGCAATTTCTTTTGACTAGCTTATGCACTGAAATTATTAATTAATTCCGGCATTTATCTTACAATGTTTAGTTAGGAATTTATGAAATTTTTCTTTTTCCTTTCTTTCTAGATTTTAAGATATTTTGAGAAATCTAATTAAAAGTTATTTTGATTAAAAAAACTATTATTTACTAAACAGAGAACCTTAAATTTGAACCAATTAAAACGTAAGTGTTTAGCGTAACAATACATTTAAAATTTTAATATATTTTCACAAAGTAACGCTTTAAACAATACCTTAAAATTGAATAATAAATTAATTAAATACATCTAATTTAGAACAATGACGACTTATTTCATACATATTTTCAATCCCAAGCTTAATACTACTTACAACGAATATTTATCATCAAGACTTAAATGAAAAAGGTAAAGGCAAATGAGAATCGTTAATTTAAAAAAGTAATCTTATACAATAGCATTAAATCGATATTACCTTTGATTTATGCTTCAACTCGTACAAATATTATCAAACCTTTTATCTAAAGCACGGCTTTTATTACTGTAAACTGGTATTCAGAACGAAATCCTTTCATCATTAAAATAACAGCTTAATGGAAATTAACTTCTCTTTGATGAATTTACTAAGTTAACGCTAAAACTAATTAATTACTCCTGTATTATTTGAAAACTTTTCAGAAAGTAAGGTGGATGTGTAAATCTCTTCAAATTGAGCCGTATGACGTCAAAGTATCTTCTAATTGAATTACTTTTTAACTCTTTAAGTCTTCCAATGTTACCCATCAAAGCATCCTTGTTCAAGACATAATTAAGGCACTGCTAAACACATATAATTTTCCATGGTAAATATGCCTCACTTAAGGAGAAGGTATGCAAAGCAACTGCGAACATTTGAAAGAACATTTCTTGATAGCATTCAAAAATGTCTTAGACTATTTTACTCCTGTCACAAGATCAGACTTTTATAGAAATGCCGTTTTATTTGTTAGAATTAAAATCTCTGGAGCTTTATTTGTAACCCGTTTTATTTTAACCATTACAGCAAGAAACTATTTTAGAGCTTAACACAAACTAAACAAATTTTGATGCTAATTCGTTATTTTGACCTATTTGTTGTGTTTCAGTATTTTAGAAAATACTTTTGTGCTAAACATTTAACCATTATAAGATGTTTGACAGTACACTGTTGAAAATTTCGGCGCAAGATTGCACCAGAATCTTGGAACTTTCTAGCTGCCACCACTATTTGGAGCGTGAATGTACTAGTTTTGTGGAGAAACCATATCTTTGATACACCGCAAAAGTGGTGAATCAACACTCCAAATAGTGGTGGCAGCAAGAAAGTTCTATGATTCCTGTGGCAATCCTGAGCCAAAATATTTAACAGTAAGATAGTAAACAATATTAGGCAACTGAATCTTTATTGAAAGGACTTCGTTTGAATATATGCTTAATATCTCGCCAGAATAAAATTTAATTTAGCACTACTATGCTAAGAAATTTCGAAGCATTTCAATTATTTTAATCCAGATATGTTTTAAACAACCACGATTGTTATGCAAATCGTACAAAGATAAGCCATAAAAATAACAAAACAAACCTTTTGCATTGATATGTTTTCAATGAAAAGAAATATCAGCAATGTTTAATTTCTTAAGAATTATAGAATTTTCTGAATTGAAAATAATTCCATTTACTCGTCGATTCAATGAACACAAAGAAAAATTTATCATCACTGCATTTTCGAGTCGGCAGAAATCTACTAAAGTTGTCAAGAAATATGTTTGGTATTCAAAATTGGGTAGTTTATTATTTGTAAGTTCGTTTCTTATAAAATGGTACATTTAAAGTAAAATGTCTTTATTTACTCGTATTTTTTCTTCAGTTTAAAATAAGTAATCTAACAACAGCTTGCAACAAAAACACACTACCGTAGTTTTTTTAATTTTAAGTTCGTGTTCAGTTTTCTTTGGAATAACATAACAAAAGACAACTTTGATTAACTACTTTTCAAAAAATATATTTTAGGTTCATTATTCTTCTAAGATGGATCAAACCTTTGAAGTTTTTGTATTGTTAAAGCTAAATAAAAAAAAATATGAATGTTTGATTTTTGTGAATTGTATCATTTTCTAATTTGAAAATTTATAAATTTTTCTTCTACATAATACGCACATTCTAATGGATTCAAAACGACCAGCGAATCGAAAGAATTCCCCAAAAGTTATAGCTAAAATCATCCAAACATATGGAATGGTATTTCTTTTTGTAACGTAAGGTACTCGCACTGGTCGTTAACATTTTCTCACTTCATACAAATTCCGATGGGGTTTCGCTTGAAAAAACAGAATACCAATTGCAAAGAATACGGGAATGTTTGATCTCTATTGTTGAATGGCGTAACATTTTATCTTCAAAGAATAAGGATTTTTCACCGAATCTATCTTTTTAAAATCTATTTCATTGTAAATTATATAGAGAATTAGTTAGTTATTGAACTACAAAATCTGAAAAATTAAAAATTTACTGGTGACAAAACCAAATTAAATATTTGCCCAACCTATTGAGTTTATTGAGGCAGTGTTTTGGCTAACATTATAAAGGTGTGCATTATAACAAGATAAATTTATATTATAGTTTGTTAAATTTTCTGAGTTGAAAGTCATTGGAGATTTGGATTATTTGGAAGAAAACGGCTTTACTTTTCAACGATCCGTAAAAAAAGATAGTTGAAAGTTTTCTTTGATATTTGCATTTAAATAATACTTTGCTAATACTAAACACTAATACTTACTTTGATAATGCATTTATTGCATTTTTTTGCTTGTGATTACATTGTCTTCCACAAAATTACAAAACCATCTCCTATAATGTTTTCATACCTCCTTCGGCTTTTAAAGACACCCAATATGTCAGCCACTGCAGAATAGTTTCACAGAAATCTCAAAATACCCCGGAATGTAATGGCCATTACTTTAATTTTTAAATTAATTAAAATGTACCAACAAAAGCATCTGAAACAAATAAGTGAGGATATATGAGTTAATGTAATGGTACAATGTAAAATTATTAGGAAAAGTTAAATACACCAGTGTCCATATTAGAAATTACTTGTTTAGTTTAAAACATGAAACACTTAAAGCTCATACTAACTGAATTAGATTTTGATTTGGCATTTGCAAAAAACACCTCTTTGAAACATTTGAGTTTTTTTCATTTGATATTAAAAGATTTTTTAAAAATTAAAACCACATAATGTGTCTGTCAATGAAAATTCAATTTTTGATAATGAAAAATGTTTTCTACTGTTATTTTCTTATTATATTTATTTTTCAACCTTTTTCAACTATTTGAAACGTAAGCTAACTAAACCAACACGCACGATCTATACACTTAGTTCTTTTTTTTAGTAAATACTCATTTAAATAATTTCTCATTCACAATAGTATTAAACGTAACTATATTGACCAAAAAATATTTAATCAAAGCTGTATCAGTTTAATTTTACTAATACATAACAAATGTAACATTATGTACTAATAATTTTACTAATACAATACTAAGAGACAAATATTTTATAGTAAAAAAAAAAGAAAAATATGTCATGATGTTTTAACTTTAATGGAGTTGCAAATGTTGGAAAAAAAGTAATTAGGTTTGTTTGATACAAAAATAATCTTAATCTTTTAAGGTTTTGTTATTTGGTACTTTAACTATGAAAATTTTTACTTTGAATGTTTTATGTATGCTAAATAAGAAACAACAAAATATGTTAAATTAGGCTATTAACACAGTTCTTAAATATAAACAGCAATTAGGAATATTTCATTTAACATTGCAGTCTTCAATTGCTTTACGTACTCCAATCAAAGGAAGGTAAGTGAATAGATAAAAGTCACATTTTCATAAATGGGCTTTGAAATTTAACATCTAATAATGAGCCGAATTCACTGTTTTGTATTTTGAAAATACTAATAGTTAAGTAACTTCTCTAGTGGAGAGAATAAAAATGCAAAAGTTATGAATAGCTGATTATAAAACCAAGTGTTTCTTCGATTTCTTTTATCTCTTATAATAATGTTTATTTGCGAACCCCAACGCTTCTAAAATACATAAAGCTTCTAATTTAACCATCTTAAAATGCAGATTTTGCATTTCTAATCATTGGATTTATTTACGAAGAAAAGTTTCAAATTGTCTTCAAAACATTCATATATCACTAATGAGATATTTCTCTTGGGTATATTTCGCAAAGACATTTTATTATTTAAAGGCTCTTAACATGATACGAGAGTTGCGGAAAATAACAAGCAGTTGTAGAGTCTGTGGCATATTAAACGTCAAGCACTTATTATTGTTTTTGGTAGGCATTCTTTAATAAAAATGTATATTAATGATAAAAGTAAAACGCATATTAAATTGTAATGGCTCCATCTTGAAAAAGAAACTTAAGATATTAGAATTTTGTGAAATCTTAGCGGAATATACCTCGTAATAGTATATAACTGAAGAATTCAAACGTGACATGAAAGCAAGAAATGGAACTCACTTGAAGCGTACACAAAGCGCTGGTTTAAAATATTTTCTTTGATAATAATATTTGAGTTTTGAAGTTCTCATGAATCAAATTTTTTTTTATATAATATAACGCCTTTCTACTTCTTATCGTACAGTTAAATAATGTTGTAATTTGATGTAACTTTTTTCGGTAAAACTGGTGGAAACTAGCTCTATTGAAACAGTAGGATAATTCTTTTTGTATGAGAAATGAAGTAAAAACGGTGATTACTAGTGGGTTCCGAAATTTCCGAATATTATCATTAAATACTTTAAATATCATTACAGTATTAAAGAAAGCGATTGACGGCAAAGTTGAAGACAAAAAATGTTTCTAAAATTTTAAATACTAATTATTAATTTTTTTGGCTTTAATTTCTATTCAAAGTTTAGATCACCTACAATATTTGTAATGGTATTAAAGGAATTATATGTCAATATCTCAATAGCAAAAATTAATCATCAATTTTATGAAATCACTTTTTCTTTAACAAGTCCTACTGGTCATCGGTCTGGATCGAGTTGAGGCCGCTAATTTAAAATTTGGTGTAGCGTTAAAATTTTGCCATTCAAATATCCATAAAATCTTTATATAAAGATACTCTATAGGATTAGTGTCAGTATAAGCTGCCTACAATTTTATGGGATAGCGTTACTCCAAATTTATAAGAAATTAAGATAAAACAAGTATAATTCGAGCATACAGTCTATAAACGGTATTTTTTCCCGATTACCTTATATGACTATATTATCTTACTACTAAAAATTGATGTAACTGTGGGATGCCTGCAGAAAGACCACCAGTAGATGGCGCTGCTCATTCCTACCAGTAATGTAGTAAATAAATAAAACAGTAATGTAAAAGGCCGAAGTAACTCTTTTCCACAGAGAGGATCCTTTTGGTAGCCTAAGGGTTACCGATACCGCTACATAACGTTATTATATATAGATGTAGGCAGCACATTCCGCCACCAGTTTATGGAGGACCGTAACATCATTAAAAAAAAAATTTTTACAAAAAACAAACAAACCTTGTTATAAAATGATATTTTATGTAGTTAAATTTGTTACGTGCCATTTGTAAAACCACCAGCTTTTATAGTTTTATCCTCTTCTTGTACCAAAACAAGCAAAAGGAACACCAAGTATGCTACCATCACTTAACTTCTTCACTCCCGAAAAAATCTTACGTATATATTTTTTATACAAACACATTTTTCAAACAATTATATATTTAAGTGTGTGTTTTAAAGGGAATTTTGAAAAAAATTAACGTCTAACATTTGATGAGCAGCCCGTCAATTTAGTGGAAAATGAGGTTTGGAGAGTTAAAAATACACACACATTTTTGAACACCAATTTCTTTTAATATTTTTTACAAAAAAAACGCACCTTGATATAAAGTAATATTTCAAGTAATTAAATTTTTACGTGTGCGTTTGTGTGACCACCAGTGAACAGCTTTTATAATATATAATTTTTTTGTACAAACCTCCCTATCCACCATGTATGCTATCATTTCATATACAGGTTGCTTCCTTCAGTATTAGCTTCCACACTACGTTTATAACGTAAAAGTAGAAGGTATTATAACCGTTCAGTCCGTCCGTCCGTCTGTCACCCACTTTCACCGAACGAACCGCAAGTCTCACAAACAAGTGAGATACGTCATTTTAAAGCAACAAATCAGAATAGGCTACATCCCGAATTTCATTAAAAATTTAAATTAGAAGTTTATTTAAAATTTAAATTACTAAAAATTTAATCTACATTGAAATAATATGTAAATTCCAGTTTTATTCAATATTTTCGCTGTTGCCATTATATCAAACGTACGATATACTTTAAAATAAAAATAAAACTCTTGAAAAAATATTTATTTTTGTGATATAATTCAATTTGGATTGTTGTAATAGCACAATAGAGTTATTTTGATGGTTCATTATATATGTATGAAGAAAGATGCATAAATTATAACTTTGCATAAAAAATATGCACAGTTTCGCTTTTATTTTTAAAGCATCAATTTTACTAATTTATTTTACAAAATGTAAACTTGTGGCGGCTACAAAAAAGATATTTAATAAAAAAAAATACATACATCATTATTCTTCGAACTTAAAAAAAAATAGCAAACGATAAAGATTAATTATCAAATCTGCAAAAGAAGATTAAAGAAAATTGGCGTTTAAAAGTTTGAATTAGAGCTAGCTAAAGGCCCTGTTTGGCGAATTTCTTTCTGAGGTGTTGTTAGTGTGTTTCCTGTTGAGCATAAATGTTGTGCGGAAGCGGTGTAAGTGACAGATTCTGTACCAAGGCAACTTATTATATAGTAACAGCATTATTTAAGTTGTACCAAAAAGTTGCAGCGGGACAAGCAGAGGCTGTTACATGAGCGTTTTGATTGAATCCTAATGTTATAACTTTTCAAAAGTGAATGGTGGCTCCAAATTTAGTTATTAAAATTGAATAATATTTTAACTTTATAATTAATATTATTGAATTTATCCGACGGCAAGAATTTTTTAATTTTTATTTTAAACATAGTTTTAGTTTAATTAGAAACAATTTATCCAGATTTTCATTTGATAATTTTTTTAAAACTAAAAATTTAGCCTTTATTATTTATAGCACTATTTCTAAAAGATAAAAATATATGTCTGGTTTTTGTCCAAGCAATTGTAGTTTTTCACTTCCAAACCATCGCAGCACCTGTTACTTTCAAAAATTCTTTTATGCGCCCACACGTTGCTATTTATACAACTTTTTATAGATCAATCAATAAACGAATCTTTTAACAGTATTTGTATAGTAAACACACAACTAATTGATAAACGTTCTTAGGGTCACAAGTTAAAGCATAAAATAAAGTGTAACTCTTAAATTGAGCTGCAATCTATTAATACTAAAAAGCGTTAAGTTTTTTTATATTTATCATAAAACAACAGTGACCCTTAAATGTTAAAAAGTATTAAACTTAAACATAATCCCAATCCTTAGATAAGTAATTATTAAAAAACGAAGTTAAATCAAAACTCTTATTGTGTGGCGTTTGCAATTGTTGCTATAGTAGTTTTAAATTATCTTTATTTTCTAATTTGTGGATTAAAATGCAAAAAAGTAGAAGTATTATTATTGAAAAATGTTTTTTGGATCATTTCATAAATAAATTCAATAGTTTTTTTATTATCATATTTACAAGAAAGTAAAATAATATATTGATTAATGAAATTGATCCAACAATTTTACTATATTATTTTAAAATGTTGAAGTCATAAAAATATTTACTCTGCAATATAAGTACTGTTTTAATACTCAACCATATGTAAATAAATAATAAAGTAATCCTTAGAGTACATCATTATTTTGTTTTGATGTTCATAGGTTTACAACTCACGTATTAAGTTTATGATGTTTGTAAAAAAAAGAATTCCTCATTTTGAAAAAGCAATTAACTTTACCAAGTCAAACAAAAAACATTTTATATAAAAACATACATTGCACTTAAGATGAAAACATAAGGATTTTTTTCATATATTTTTTTATAAAAAAATCCTAGTGATATCAATCATCGAAATCAAGAAAAATATATGTTCTCGAGAGTTGTAGTTGTTATCTTTCACTGTTGACTTTTATCTTGACTTAGAGCTTGGTTAATGAAAGAAAAAAAGTTGCAAAATGAACGTATTTTCCTTAGAATAGCATATTTTTAGCAGTCTCTTATTAGATGCGAGATTATATTACTAACCGGTTTTGTTTAAAAATGTTTGGTTGAACTAATTTTATAAAAGTAATGTAGAAAACTTGTTTTGATTTCAAATTAATAGTTTCTATAAAAGAATGATATTTTTTAAGTGATAGGGATGTTATTATTATGATGTTATTAGCGTATGAGATAAATTAGGGAACATAATTAATTTTTCTTATAAAATATAGCATGAAAATTATTGATTAAAAACAATTAAATTTGTTCAGATACCAAAATACTTAACCAAAAGCCGTGAAAAAACATGCCAAACTGTTAAATTTAACATTTAAGATAAAAGTACAACTTAAAAACAAATTGCAAAATTATTATTTTTAATTAGCTTTAGTTAAAAAAAATCATTTTTAATTTAAAAAGTAGTTAAATACTTTTACCTGGCTGCAGTTTTTATCGTTTAATGAAATTGTTTCACTAAGACCAACTTTAAAAGTTCTTTGGTTATTTCAAGTGACTTTAAAAATGTTATACAAAAATATTTCTTTAAAAATTTGCCAAATCTTTTTCATTAACGTTTTGATTAAACTCTCGATACATAGCCAATTGCAAATTCTTAATATTCGACAATTCGAGGGTTGTGAGTTTCTAAACAGTTTTTTGTCCAATAAATTTCTAGCAAACACATGGAAAAAAGTAGTATATCGGGTTATACTAACGCTAGTGTTAAATAAAAAAATAATTATAAAAAAATCCAACTATTATGAATATAAAAACCCACCAGAAAACCAAATTACATCTTCAATATAAAAAATACATTAAATAATCATAAAAAGTATACTTCTATGAGTATAATTTCCTTTTTTAAGGCATAATGATCAATTTACTACCAATGTTTCATAAAAGCCCTTAAATCAGCAAAACTTCTATACTCAAGATAGCGGTTCTAAGTACGCCACATTCATATTTAATTATGAATTCCCTGTAGATATTCAAAGTTAAAACAGACTTAACGCGTTTTAATTCCTATTCCTGAAATGAAATTCTCAAAACAATACTATAGTTAGGGAGTGTAACTTGACAATTTAAATGGGTAGTGATAGAAAATCCTTTAAAATGAAGATGTTGTATATTTTATGTATATTTTACTAGATTTTAATCTTTATTAGTAATAGGCCAATTATATAACACTGCTGCATATTTGTGTGTCCTCTTGAAACTCACTGGAATTTATATTGTGATTTATTGCATTAGACAGTGACAATAATTTTGATGACCAGTTAAACAATGTATACAGCTATTAAAATTAGACTGAATCCAGAATGAACTACATACGTGTTTGTAGCATTTGGGCTACTGCCAATCGCTAGCATTTGCTTAGGATGAGTGGATGGTTTGACATTAAGATTGATGTCTCATACAGCTAAAGCATTAGTTTTAAAATCGCAATATCTGTATATTGCTTTGTCATGTAAGTATTTTTTCGTTAGATGTGAGAATCGTCATAACAGCAAAACAAATTTGAAGAAAAAATATTGTCTGGCTGTTTAATTATTAATTTGTAAGTTTTAATTTCCCCAAAATATTCCGAAGAGATGCTATTTATAAAAACTTTATTAATTACAATTTAATATTTCATATTTTCAATTCGCTACGTTATGTTAAATACGATATTGTCTTCTAAATTTGTTTTATGTTGGTGTATGACATTTTATATACATTTTGAAAAGTTGCTAAATGACAAATATATTCCAGTGGTTGCGATTTCAAAACTAATGCATTATCTCTATGGGACTGACTTCCTCTTAAATGATCACTTTCAAGTATTCGGCAAATGAATACATGATTTACCCTGACATGGGTTCAATACTCAAACCAGGAAATACTGGGAAAGGAATGCATTAACATGTAAATAATAGACATTACCATTAATATGAATGCGAAATACTACATATTTTATGGATATTTCATCCGTCAAAGATGAATATGATTTAGAAAAATTTAAAATGTGTGGTAAAATGGCGATACAAATACTGTTTTAATTAAAAAATTATGAAGCAATAAAAATACACAGAGGAATACGGGGCAGTACAGGGCATCAAGTTGAAAATATGTTTAAAAATACTAAAGGGTTATGGGGAGTCGGATGGTTCTATCTCGCCCATGTTAATTTTACTAAGTTCAGGAACATTTTGCTCAGGAGCTATAAGAGATATTATTATGAATTTTTTACAGTTTGTTCTTTAAATATAGCTCTTAGATTTAAACTGATGATGTTTCACAGTATAAAAAAATACTTTTACAGTGATTTTTTAAAACTATGTATAACCCCCCCCCCAAAAAAAAAAAAATCCGATTGAAAATTATATAATTTTTTTTTCAGCAGAGATATTTAAAATGCCTCAGTTTAAATCAAAGAGCTATTAATGGGGAAGAAGTAATAAAACAAAACGTGTCGATATATTTTATAGTTCCTGAGAAAAATGTTCCTGAAATGCTGTTTAAAAACCTTATATTACAGGAAACGCAAAAGAAAATTAAGGTATAAGTAAGAACTGATATACATAGTTTCTGAAAAATGCTTATAAAAAGAAAACCACTAAACATAAATCGTTAATCTTAGTCTTAAATTAATGCTATAGATATGCAGTTTAAAAATAAAAGAAAAACAGAAAATCGGCATTTTTGACCCAAACACCCATCCGACTATTCTTAATTAAGAGAGCTGAATTTTTTTAATGAAAACTTTAGAATTTAATAACTAAAAAAATCAATGATAGTGAAAGAAAATAAAAAAACAATATTTTTGTTTGTAAAAACAGTTTTAAAAAAAGTTTCGTATATAAATTTTGGTTCTTCTTAAGGTTGGAGGAGCCAACGCGTTTTGCCATTAACTATAATGGCAAACACAAAAAAAGTTCCGGAAATGCAGAACAAAAATTGCTCGATTTATTTAGTTTTAAGTGTTGAAAAAGGAAAAATTGTATGGGGTTCCACCAAACAAGGTACTTACCCCAATGGGTATGGGGACTCGATCCAGGGGATGCAGAGTACAAAATCATGAGAACTTGTAACAAAGGAACAAATAATCCGACAAAGAAAAATAAAACATACAAGTTTCAAGAAATCTACATGACTACTATAAATGGGCAGTAACAGTTTAGTTTAGGTTTACTTATTGCCGCTTGCTAAAAGCCTCCCTTTGACGTATAATTTCACTCCTCCCGATACCCCGTTCTGCCCCATGTTCCAATACGACTTATATAATGACAGTCTGCTCATGATTTTATAATCAAATGTAAACAGTGCACGCTTACTATCTTTACCAAACCAGAAAAAAAAACAAGACGTTCTAAAAGAATTACAATAGCCTACTTTCCTGTAACTAAACTTATTCTTATTGCAAACAAGTATATTTATAATAGTAATTTTTAACTAGAACTGCTTCCACAAAAGATTTATACACATTAGAACATATATCACCAAACACAGAATTCAGACATAATTTAAAATTTTTAAAGCCAAAGTTAACTATTGTCAATTATTTTCTTTCGCAAATTGAATTAATATATATTTTTTAACGTTTGCTGAATGTTTTTGCAGTTTGAAGATTTTTTTTGTTAAATTGCAATGGTTTAAATACTTGCTTGAGTTCTTGCTATATTTAACGTGTTTGGAAAATGTCGCTAACATCCTAAATGGCGCGATCTTCTTATTCTTAAATAAGTATCAATTAAAAAATTAGCAGAATCCGGATATTTAAAAAAATTATAGTAATAACAAATCATGAAACAACTTAAACTGCATTAATAAATTAAGAAACGTAAATTAAAACTATCCAGATTTTTATAAAAAAAATGGAAGGCCTCGCTAATTTTTTAGTAAATAAATAATTAACAATCAAATAATCACATTATGCTACATTCTGCGACGTCATTTAAACGTGATTTAAATGATGAAAATAAATTTTGTTTCAAATATTTATTTTAAATAAAGTTTCTCATGCCATCATTGTTGTGATAAAAGTGATTTAAATGAAAAAGTTAAATGCTAATTCAATGGGTAGTTTATCGGCACAGACAGTGAACCGATAACCTTTCCTACGTACAGATACACAGACAAAAAGTATGATAGATAAGTAACTGATATCATGCCTATATCTCACAAAAAATAATTTTTAAGCTCCGCCAAATAGAACCGATTTTGGGAGAGAGCGTACGGACAGGCGGACACCATCAGTATGTCAATGTATACTTTTTAATTTTATTTTTTTAATTCTTCGAGTTAAAGAAAAAAAACAAAAGTATGCTAAAAATCTCTAGTTTGAGTCGTCTACAATTATTATCCTATACCGACATGAATATTTTTTGTAAAATTACATTCGGTTTATTTAATTTCGAGAAAACACGTTTGCTCACAAAAAATTGCGAACCAATAAATCGTAGACAAATAGCAAATAATTTATTATGATAAAAATACACACGTTGGTGTACATATATAATAGCTAAATAAATATTCCATGACATATATAAAAAAAACTTGAAATTGGTTTTCAATTCTCAATTTTTCTGCAATGTAAAGTTACAACATAGAGGCATTTTCAGAAAATAAAATGGAAGCTTATTTTTGAATCGATGGAATTTCTGAGATAACAACTGAACTTAAAATTGGTATTTTGGGAAAATGGTGCTTTTTTCTTTGTGAAAACACAACTTTACATTGATAAAAAAATAATAATAAGCCCAATATTCGACCGACAAAAATATTGCTTTGCTAGTGAATTGTTTGGTCAATGTGTGTACTTTTATTAAACACATATGTATACACAAGAAAATATTTAAAAAAATAAATTTAATATTTTTAATTTCCTTTATTAAAAGTTTTTAAATGTCAAGGTATTTATTTTATATAGTTTTATTGATTGTGGGAGCGAATATTCAGCTTTGAATATAGTCTAACGCAAGAAAGTAATTAATTAAAAAGTACAAATATTTAAACGGGACAAAACCATATATTTTTAAACCTGGAAATTGCTGCATTTAATACAGAGAGTTTCATGTTACAATAACCTTGTATTTATAAAAAGTTAATTTGAGTATACGACATAAATGCATTTTTAATATTTTAAAGTAATAAAGAATATTTTTAATAAATATTTGGCTATATCGAATATCATTAAAGATAAGTATTAAAAAACACCTATTAGTATATTTCACATAAAGCCCTGGCAGTTTAATTATGCATAACCGGTATTGTAAATGAATGTATTATAAATAATGCATCATCATATACGTATTATAAATAAGTAAAAAATGAACATGAATTAAAATTTTACAACTAAGGTAACATTTTACCACAAAGTTGTCAAACCTTAATAAAAATGATCAATTAAACTTTTGTTGATTGTCGCAGTCTTAAAGATAATTGCGCTTATTTAACGTTAATGATTAAAATTCAATGCTTATCTTTCTAAATTTGACAGCGTAAGTCTGTTTTCTTATGGGAAACTAATAGCATATCAGTTGCTGTATCTCAAACTTAGTTTTTGAATATTTTTCTTATGAATTCTAAAGGTTTTACGCAAGCACAACGTCATAACCAAGAAGGTTATTGAATTTCACAAGAAAAATAAACATTTTAAACGATAAGGTTATTTACTATGACAGTAAAAATGTCTTCTTTTTAAATTTTCGAAAATCGAATGTATTTTGTGGAAATGGCAGCGGGTTTTATTTGGCTTGAAGGATTTTTAAAGGAACACAGAAAAATTTTGTTGACGTATTTTGTTGACTAATTTTGTTGATTTAGAAATATTTTACTTTCCCCTAAAATGAGTAGTTTCACCTCAACAAAGGTTCAGTTGAGGTAAGCTTGGCTTGCTATTAGTTGATTTTAACTGTGACGTCATGGCGCCTGTCAGCAACAGCATATCAAAGGTGTGAAGCTAAATTTCAATCAAAATTAAAGACCGTTTGTATCTCCTTCATTTCGTTGGGGCCTTTGTGGTTGAGGGGCAAAACCAGCTGAGCTCATCGAGAAGATTCCTGGGCCATATCAAAGCCACACTATAAACGTATTAACGTTTAGGAACATTTATGCCCCAAAAATCACAGTGTCCCCGTGGGATAGACCTTCGCGTAGAATCTGAAGAGTCCAAAGGCTGAACCAAATAAGCTTTTGCTGAAGCACCAAAATCATTTGGTAGGAACGACTAAGCTTATGTTGAACCAACAAAATCATTTGACAAAACCATTACTTGAATAGGAATAGTAAGATATTCGTTGAATTCAATAAAAAACATTAAATTTAATGAAACTCTTCCAGTAGGAAACGACGATACAAGATCATCTCTCGATGTCGACTTGATATCACAATTTCAGGATTACATAAAAGAGATTTCCTGATTATATCGTATACCGTCGGATCATGGAATATTAGAGATATTTTTGTTTTGACATATCATTCCAGAAAGGCATATAAATTAACTTAGGCTATGGAAATTCTTTAAAAATAAATTGACATCATTAAATGCAAGTTTACGATATTCAAACAACAGCCGCATGTAGATGGGGTCTTGAACCAAACTGGTACTAGTCTATTTTACAATATTTAAATCAAATTGAAACAGCTACAAGTTTGCCTGTCGTCTTTCAGGCTTTTCAAATTGTCTTTAGGCTACTCACGTACAAATAGAGAAGAAAAGCAATGTTTCAATACATACAAAAACACTTACAAATAAGGCTTATAGAAAGACTACCACAAAAGTTTTGTTCACGACCATTTGAATAAAATAGCCGAATTGTGGAGTGCGTGGTATTGAAAGCATATTTTTTCCCAACGTTTTTTTTTTAATATTTCCTTTTATTTTTCTACCAATGTAGATATAACATAGACCAGCAAAAGTGAACGCAGTTATATTTTAGAGCGATATCGGAATACTTATGGATGAATTTTGAATTCGATGTAAAATCATTTTATTCAATTTATTTTTGCACTAACCAGAACAAAGGTTTTTGTTTTGACTTCGTTATGTGCAACAATGTTTCGACATTTACATTCACCGTTTCCACCTCAAAACATTTTCTGAGTAAATCGTGTTATTCAAATGTAGTAAAAGAATTCGAATCATGAAATTCAGAATTTGTTTAAAATACAGCCTCTTAGTCTTTAGAGTATGATACGGATATTTGTTCAATATCGATTAATTTACTAAAAAGATTTTATTTCATTATTTGTATTAGGTTATGAGGACAGGACTGGGATGTTTAGATTTGCATGTATTGATTTTCCAAAAATATATTTTTTATTGGGACAACGGTGAGTATTTATACTGAAACTCAATATTCAATTTTGCAATATTTGCTTTATAAATTATTCCTTTAAATGAAAACTCTGTCTAGTTTCTTAAGTGTAAAAATACGCTGAATGCAAAACAAAATAAAATATTTTTTTTAATTCAGCGTTCGTTGTGCAAGTTAAAGTTATTACGGGTAAATGTGTTTAACATGCTATAAAGGCATTTTTTTTTCATCGCTATTATTAATGGGTCCATAACCCAATAATAGCGACTTGAGAAATTACGTGAGTGAATTAAAAGGGGCATATTGAAGTGGGGCAAAAAATCTTTTATCATTATTTAAGCTTGTCATTTTGAAAAGATTAAGGACTGATATTTCAAAGAACTAGTTTTAATGGTGGTAAGTTAATGAAATATTCTATGTTTAACATAATTTTTGTTACCAGTTTAGCCTAATCAATCTATTTAACGTATTGAATTTTTCATTTTTACTTTATTTCTTACAAAATAGAGCTCTAGCTATTAATATTGTGTTACTAAACTATGTTAGTTTCATTTATTTGCTTTTTAAAATTGAACATTTTTAGTTTTCAGTATTTGGGCTGAAAGAAAACTTACTTTAACATTGTAATGAAGTTTTGAATAAATCAGGTGATATTTATTTTACTAAAGTTAAGTCAAATTTCAAACTCAAATTATAAATACATTAATTTGTCTTTTGTATAGAAATTAAAAAAATTGTAGATGCTTTTTAATTCCATTTTTAAAAAAAATCGAAGTATAAAGATTAATAATTAATGGATTGCCATGCTAAACAAACAAGTAAGAAATTTAAACAGGTAGCATAAAATGTATTTACTCTTCGCTAAAAATAGGCATCGCCATATTTTATTTTAATATTCTTAAAAAGGAATATAATAATAAGAATACAGTCTTGGGGCGACATGGAAATCTATCACTGACTTATAAATGACGTCATGAAACTGATTTTATCATCGATCCAGGGATAAGCCACAACAACAACAGGGAAAAGTTTTTAAAACGTTCAAAGTTTTATTGAGTCACACAATATTTATAGACTGGGATACGTATGAATAATAGTTCGAATACCCTTCAAATGACCGATTTTTTGGAGTGTACTTCCGTAGCAAAGTTACTATTTCTCTGAAGGGAAATAAGTCATTTGCCTTGAAATGTTGAGTTCTAAAGCTAAACAAGAAGACATAGAAAGACTTTATTTCATGCTTTTTGTAAATAAAAAAGATTTATTGTATGGGAAAGACGGAAGAAATGAATGGAAGTTATTTGAAAACAAATTATGAAAAGAAAAGATTGATTTCGTGGATTAAAATTTTAGATTTTATAAGAAATTATATACACGGGACAGCAATTAACAATTCACATATTTTTAATTTTTATATTTTAAATGTAATTCAATCACAATCATGAGGTGGGAGGAGATAATTCTTTGTGAGCATATGAAATAGGAAGTAGTATTAAATAAGTGAAAATAAATGTCACTAACTTAAATTTTGAAATGATAAACAACATTTATTAGTGGGCACAGTGTGATAATTATGCGTCTATTTTTTGTTGTTGCAAAGTTAGCGTTTTGATAAAATCACTCTTAAACGTTTATTAAATTTTAATAATTTTTAGAAATAATAAGGATAAAAAATTATGATAAAAGAAAGACAGTTATAAGTTATGCTAATGAAGTGCTTTAGTTTATCACAGACTTGGCGAAGGGACAACCCCTAATTTTTCCTACAAACGGGTACTTTTTCAAATGTAAAACTTATTCATCAGAAAAAATCTTTTAAGTTTCAGGATAAGTAAATCCTTTATGGAAAAAGTGTCAATATTTGATATCTCAATACCAATTTCAGTTAATAATTTTAATTCTATACACCGGCATTGTTTTAATTACACTTATGATAAACCAGATACTATAGAAATATTTTTGAAATAATTTTTTTTAATTATGTACAGTTTATCTTTCGGTATAACATTTTCAAAACTTAACGGCAGGGATTATTAAGTTAGTTTGCTTCATGCTAAATTATTCTTTACCAGATAGTTCCACTGAAGGAATTTTTCGCGAGTGTGAGTTATAAGAGAAATCTTAAATATAACATACAACAAGAAAAAATTTGGGAATTGTTAAGAAGACAAACCCAAAGATACTCATCATTCTTGCATTAGAGAGATATGTCAAGGTTATTTGGCAGATTGTTCATAAATCAATATTAGCTTTCCAACCATTGATTTCTCGTATGTCTCTCTTGAAAGAAAAGTAGTTTCTTTTTCAAGAAAGTTTCGAGTTTTAAATGAAACTTAAGGGGCGCGGTACCCAAAGTTTAGGGCTACTCAGAAAATAATTGAACCTGCTTGTATGCTGGGTGCTATGGAAATAGCAAAAAAGAAGGAACCCTTTATAATGGTGGAGGTTTATGGAAAATAATATAGTGGTTTGGTAAAATGGTTTTATAATTTTTATGATTATCAGTTTATTTTCAGCTGGAAGGTAAACCTAATAGTATTTGGCTATTGGCTTAAAATATTGTTTTATTAATTTACTAATTTTTTCAAAGACTTATGTTCAATATTTATATTTTTGTATATGTTTATTGAATGTTTGTTCTTTTTAAAAACAGTTTAATTTGCATGCAAGCGTTTAAATACTGGATTTAATTTTTTGGGTACCGCGTCCCCTTTAAAACCTAAAAGACGTCTTTTTTTAAGGGGACGCGGTACCCATAATTTAGGGCTGCCCAGAAAATAATTAAACACGCTAGAATGCTGTGAGCTAAGGATATTGCAAAACAAGAAGGAATCCTTTTTAATGGTAGAGGTTTATTGAAAATGATATAGTGGTTTGGTAAATGTTTTTTGAAATTTTATGTTGAGTTTTTTAATTTTTAATTTTTTCGGCTTGGGAATGGTTAAAACCCTAAGGCTTATAGGTAAATTAATGTAGAGCTCCAGAATTTTTTTCCTGTGTTGAGGCATATACCATTAACAAAAGTTGGTATGGGATAAGGTCTAGTGTGATTAGTTTTTTTTTTTTAAATTATGAAGTTAAAAATTCACAAAAAACCTTTTTTATGCAATTTTTATATTTAAAGCTATATAACTGTTCTTGTTTAACTGTTAGCTCCATATCCATACCAACTTTTATTAAGAGATGTTGTGGGAACATTTTGCAAAAAAATCCATTAAAAAAATCTTTAAATTGTAGGAGGAGTAGCATTTTGAAAAAACGTTAAATTTTTTAAATTAAAAAAAAACTTATATTTCAATATTTATTATTTTTACGTATATGTTTATTGAATGTTAGTTCTTTGTAAAAAATAGTTTAATTTGCATGCTAGCTATAAAAATACTGGATTTAGTTTTTTGGGTACCGCGTCCCCTTAAGGTGTAAAATAATGAGGAGTCTGATCGTTCTGCACAAATGAGAAAAAAAGAGGAAGTTTTAAAAATGTAATGAACTATGCAAGAAGAAACGTTAAATATTGAACTAATAAACTGTTTCAACATACAAATGCCTTTTCTGATAGCAATATTTAAGTTTAAAGTTTCGAGCACATTTTTACTCTAAAATATATGGTTATACTAGCATATATTTAGTTTTGTTGAGGTTTTATGTATATAAATATATGGTTTAAAACAGTTTCGGCAACGTCCTGAAATTCTTTTAGGGAAACGTTATGTGGCATACAGAATAGATGAAGTTAAAAAATTTGATTAATTGTGAGATAAGAATCTGGATATTATATAGTGCCCACGAAAACTACCTAGAATAAATAAAAAACTAATATAATTTTGAAGAAATATTTGAAAACCTTTGTAGGTGTCAGCAGAAAATGTATGGGTCAAACTACTAACAACAAAAATCTTTATAATTACTATTTGCACGCAATTGTGAAATTTGCTAGAAACAATTGTGGTATTTGTACAATTATCACCACGAATTTTGAGAGTAGTTTTAGTTTAGTTTTTTTTTAATATATACTAAACAGAACTTTGCAGGGCGTCCCAAAATGATAAGATCACACGATTTTGTTTTAAATTTTATCCACAGAATTTTATATTATAATAATACTGTTGTATCACTCTCTGTAAAAACTGGAAAACCAAACTCTAATTTTTCTTTTCTGTCTGGGTTTTCCTTCTTACTCATGCAAACCAATATTGCATAAATACAAAACAATTTTTTTTTTATAAGTTCAATTAAAATATAATTTTTTTCTCAGTGGAAAATATTTTTTTTGCTTTTTATTAAGCTAATGTAAAATGCGCAGACATAATCCTAATAAAAGTAGTAAAAATGCCCAGTGTGTTATTAAATGTGTTATTCATATTTTGTCTTCTAATGTCTTTATTGAATTAAATTTTAGTCAATTCTAAAGCAAGTAGTTTAGTTTTCATAATTTAAGTTCAATTAGTGTGTACGTTTAATAAAATATTTTGGATATACCAATTTTGAAAAATGCATTTTCTTTGAGAATTTTACTGGAAGTATTTATTTGTAAGCTCAACAATCGTTAAAAATCACCGTCACTTTTACTGAAATTTCCAGTAATTTTGATACTATTACAGTTGGATGAAATAAAAAAAATGCAGTGAATTTCTTTAAAACTTAAGTTACAGATTAATTAAGGTCCATCGTCACGTTAAATATTTTATGGTCCTAAAATGTTACTTTATCAAAGGATTTCAATAACGATTTATCAATTTGATTTTTTATTTACATCCACAGAACGATGCAGCAACTGCATTTACACTTTAAACTCATTTTCCTCACTACATTTATACCAGAAATAAATTTGTAACGAATATCTAAAAATATTATAGTTCATTAAAAAAAATTAATGAAATCTTAAATTTACTCAGCTATTTCTTTGAAAAAGTTTTCTAAAGCCTAATTTGTAACGTACTTTCCACCGTAACTAGGATTAAAGTACGGAATAATAATTAATGATTCAAACGGAGAGCATGATCAAAAAGTTTGTCGTTTGGGATTACTCTAATGGCTCATTAATCTAAAACTGTTTAATTTAATATACTTTGAAGGTTCTGCCTTTGTGGTACATTAACGGCAAGGCCTCGGTAAGTGGAATTTAAAGTTACTTTTGAAATGATATTTGACTATTAAGGTGTTTTCGCTTTGCAAATTTAGGCTTTTTGTTGGCTATGATGAAGTTTAAAATTTTGTAATACTTTAAAAAATGCATTTTTCTAACTTTTTTAAATATAAAGGGGAATGGAATAACAATATTTATGAGTAAAACTACAACTTTCGGGGTGTATTTTTATATTGAGAATTCACTTATTGCTGTTGTTTAAAGACTTTTTTTTAAATAAATGTTATTGTTAAACTTGTAGTACTTAAATTTTGGTTTTGTGCTGACCAACTTGTAGTTCAGCTAATAAAGATTAAAGTTTTATACGGACACTAAATAAAAGTACATATAAAATAACTTAAAAACGAGTTTTTTTATTAAGCTACAAAGGTAAAGTAAATTTATTTAATTTTTGAGTCACTTTTTTTTAAATCTATGGAAAATAGGATTAAAATAATACTTAAACAGTATTCAAAATTGACGCATTTAAAATGGTATCTAAAGTTTTAAATGCTAGTAAAAAATATATTTGATATTTTTGCCTTCAATGTTGTTTTTGATCCGAAATGTTCCAAAATAGAAACAACTGCCATCTATCAAACTCTCCCAAATAGAAATCGATTCGTAATAGAAATATCTATTGTTATTGATATTTCTTAAAAATAGAAACTAAACTTTTGTAAAATTGGCCGTTATTACCAACGTATGTAATACCAACATTTATGATAAACGTAATGACTTTCATTTTGATGTTATTCGACTTATTCCTTGGAATTCTAATATTTCTGTTAAAGTCTATAGAAATTGCATTATAAATCACCTACATCGCATTAATATCATCTGCAACGGTAATAACTTTAAACAAGTAGGTTTGTAACAGAATCTGTCACTTAACTCGCTTCCACATATTTGTGATTAACAGGAAAAAACGCGCCAAACACAACATTAATTCTATATTTAACATTTACAAGCTAAATTTGGCTAGTTTCATTTATTTTATTTCGAAAATTCAATAATTATTACTTATCGTTTGCAAAAATTAATTTATATTTTAAAGAATAAATATGTCATATTCCTCACTTTTAAATAGAATGAAAACATTTCATATCAACATACAAGGATTCCGTAGTGAAATATATTTGACGTCATTTCAAACTGATCGATGTCGCAAAAATAAATTTATTTTAATTTATTGTCTAAAAGAATTAAAGTTTCTCGAGCGATTGTTGCGAATGGCAAATGTGATTTAATTCTAATAAAAACAGGGCCTTTAGCTATTTGTAATTCAAAGTTTTAAACGCCAAAATTAACTATTTTCATTAATCTTCTTTCTCAGATTTAATAATTAGACTTTATCGTTTGCTAAATTTGTTTGAAGTTCGAAGAATAATGATGTAATCTTTTTTAATAAATATTTTTGTCGCCACAATTTCCCATTTACATTTCTTTCGAAAATTCACTTATTTATAGTTTGTTAAATTAATTTACAGTTCAAAAAATATATAATTTGTACAATTGATGCTTTAAAAATAAAAGCGAAACTTAGCATATTTTTTTTATGCCAAGTTAGAATTCTCTATGCATCTTTTTTCATACATATATATAGAACCATTAAAAGAACTCTATTGTGATAATACAACAATCCAAACCGAATTATATCACATAAATAAATATTTTTTCAAAAGTGTATTTTTATTTTAACAAAAGTTTCTCGTACGTTTAAAGAAATGGCAACAGTGAAAATATTGAATAAAAATGGAATTTGCATGTTATTTCAATGTAGATTAAATTTTTAGTTATTTAAATTTTAAATAAGCTTCTAGTTTAAATTTTTTAATGAAATTTGGCATGTAGCCTAATCTGATTTTTTGCTTCAAAATGACGTATCCCACTTGTCTGTGGGACTTGTGGATGACAACAGTGAAAATATGAATAAAAATAGAATTTGCATGTTATTTCAATGTAGATAAAAAAATTTAGTTATTTAAATTTTAAATAAACTTCTAATTTAAATTTTTTAATGAAATTTGGAATGTAGCCTAATCTGATTTTTTGCTTTAAAATGACGTATCCCACTTGTCTGTGAGACTTGTGGTTCCTTCTGTGAAAGTGGGTGACAGACAGACGGACAGACAGACGAGCTGAACGATTATAAAACCTTCCACTTTTTACGTTATAAACGTAGTGTGGAAGCTAAAATTCCCAAAAACTTGACCTCCATCGTGCACTTATCAACAACAATTTCCCTCCAAAATTTATAAAGACGTATCTGCAATAATTTTCTTTGTGACGTCCTAAATTTTTACTCATAGTCTATTTTTTTCCTTCACCGCACTTAATTTCTACACTGTAACTGTCAATAGTTGCACCTAAGTTTTTAGTTCGGATTTTGTGAGAAGCGGATATATATATATATATATATATATATATATATATATATATATATATATATATATATATATATATATATATATATATATATATATATATATATATATATATATATATATATATATTATATATATATATATATATATATATATATATATATATATATATAATATATATATATATATATATATATACATATATATATATATATATATATATACATACATACATACATACATACATACATACATACATACATACATACATACATACATACATACATACATACATACATACATACATACATACATACATACATACATACATACATACATACATACATACATACATACATACATACATACATACATACATACATACATACATACATACATACATACATACATATATATATATATATATATATATATATATATATATATATATATATATATAATATATATATATATATATATATATATATATATATAGCCGGAATCCAATCTTTATATATATATATATATATATATATATATATATATATATATATATATATATATAAAGATTGGATTCCGGCTGCATTTATTTCTATTTATAAACTTATAACAAAATCAAACCTAAAAAACATTAAAAAACTTAAATTTCGAACCAAAAAATTTAAGAAACTTTTAAAGGTAGCGAAAGAATTTCAATTTGCGTATTTTGGCATTTTCCTCATATATCTACGTTCTATTATGCGTATTTCGACACCTTTCTCATATGTCTACGGTTTATGGTTCATGCGGAGATAGATTTCAGACAGACATGTATGCAAATATATAACAATCACACATTTATAGTATAAACTATTGTTAACTATTGTTATAGTATAAACTATTGTTATTAATTTTTAAGTAAATAGTAACGAAATGATAAACAACTTTTTGACCATTGTTGTTAATGGTTTACATTGCATGTTTTAAGTGAATGTACCAAACATACATTTAAGTCTCTTGGTTTTACTTCAAGAAAGAGCTCTAAAGGTAATCAATGGTAACCACCATAATACATAAGTGGGATCTTGGAGACATTATTTATCTCCATTTCCAAAGTACTATGTAAAACTAATTTTTTTCTTTCTGAAAACACGATACTTTGCAATGAAAAAAAAACAAGTCGAAACTATGATGGGGGATAGGTCTGAAATCCAGAATAATTTCCGACAGTGTAATTTTTCACATTGACAGTTTTATGACACCGAAATAAGATACGATTAATTATTTTAGACTTCAGACTGTCTTAAAATGAAAGAGATAATGTTTCTATAAGTTTACGCTTTTAGTCTTAAAAACGATATTCGAGTCTTTGTAAGCATTTCTATATATACACTTGTAGTACATTTTAAGAAAGTCATTAAACTATGGGAGCATTCTATAGTTAAACACCATTTAATCGCAAACATCGCAACAAACTCTTATCTCAATAAGAACAGAATTGCATTGCAATTCGAAAATACTGAACAATCATGGTTAAAAATGAAAACATAAAAGACGATATAAATTCAAAACATCTGAATGGGACATTTGAAGAAATTTTTTTTAAATGGGGTGTTGGGAGTTTTGGTTGAACATCTTATCTATATGTAGAGAACAAAAGAAAAAACTAAACTTTTTAAACATTTATTTCCTGAACAATTAATTTTTAGAATATTCATCGAATGTTTTTTTTTTGGTTTGGAAATTTTCCATTATTTCTAATTACATTTCAATAGATTTCAAAATTGAAAAACGTCCTCGGTTATAAAAATTTGGAACAAATTATTGCATTTAAGTTTAAATTTTCTATATATATTTATATTCCACTCTTAACAACTTTCTTCGGATCTTACAAGGATATAATGGGTATAAAAGGTGAAAATATCTCACTAAGAAAAATGGATTTTGAAAATTCTGCACATGTCTCCGCCATATGTCACCTTCTTCTGTAGAGCTTGTTCGCTTATAGAAGACTAATCTCATTCTGTCAAATACCACCATTTGTAATATTGAAGCTTTCTTGAGGCTTTCATAACAGCGAATTATAAGAAATGCTTCAGCTAACTTGAAAAATTATTCAGATCAGATAGAAAGCAAAGAAGGAAATTTTTTTAAATATGTTTCCTATTAATATAAATTAAATGTTATTTAAATGTAGAAGTAAAGGTGAATAGATTTCCTATCATATTTTGCCCTATGTAGAGAAGATTAATTGTTATTCGAATATTTTTGCTAAAAGACTCATTCAAATCTTGTTTTCAGTTAATGGACCGCAAAACTTTGTTAATCGCTTTAAGTTATTTAAATATATGTAGCAAAATTCATATGTAAACACAAATTATTCAGTACATTTGAAGTTTTCTACCTTTTAAAACTTATTTTTCTGCTTTAAACGAAGTATTTACATATTGATAAGAAAACTATAAAAGTTTCATTGTTAACAAACTAAAAGAATTAGCGTGTTTAGAAAATCCTGTCGTTATATTTCAGTGCCTGTTTTACAATGCAGGATCGAATTTTTAGATAGCAACAAACTCTATTTGTGGAAATTCAATATAGTATGGGCATTATTTTTACAACCAGCCATATAAGTTTTACTGTATGTAGCAACTTGTTGGTCGTAAAAATATTTTCAGCGATTTCCGGAGTTTTGTCAGGAAGTTTATTTTTTGTGCGTACATCGGGCATTGATCAATCACTCCTTATCCTTACATTTTTTTGTAGTGTTTTCGAGAACAATATTTTATTTCTGAGATCTTGTATGGCTACTTAGTTTTTATATAAGTTGTATATTTTTTGCAAATATTATTATTTACAAGTTTGATTAAAAACTAAACTATACAGCCCATAAGTGGGCAAAAGCCTGCCGTGCCCAATTCAGCTTTCGTGACCAAGGGCTCTGGGGTGCAAAGCATATGTCCTGGTTAGGTGGTCAACTTCACGCGGGACCCCAGTGTTTAGTTCCCAAGCATGCTTGGTACTCCATTTTATCGACCCAATTAAGATATGAAAGGCTGAGTGAACCTCGCCCAATCCGGGATTCAAACCCCGGACATGTGGCACGGCAATGCAAAGCATTACCACTGCGCCACTGGGCATCTTTGTTTGATTACTGGCAATCTATTGGAACTTGTTGTTTACTTTTTCATTAATGGATTTATGTTACAAAATATAAAAATTATTTCGATGTCAAAAAGGTATGTATCGATTTTCAATAATTGTATTATTGCACCAACATAGTAAAAAAATTATTTCACAAATAGAAATGTACGAGCCATGTAATTATTTTGTGAAAAAAAAATCGTTTTATATTATGTCCATTTTGTGGAGTAAGCTTGTTGTAAATCTACTTAGATTTTGTGGTGAAAGTTTGATTTGGTTTGTGTTAGTTTTCTACTTCTTTTAAAATGTATACAGCAGTTGCTTTCACAATGTATATTCACAATGTACTTAGTGTTTTGCTTTGAAAATTCGAGAATATTTTGATTGTTATTGATTTTATTACTTTATAAAAATTCATTAAGCCATTTCTTTACTAAATAATAAATAATATCTTGTTTAAGGTTAATTTAAGTTCAACTCAACTTCAGTTTAATTAAAAATTTCCACTGGAGAATGGTTTTAGTGAGCAGAGTACCAAATAGGCTCACAAATAATTAATATTCATTTATCTGACAAAATAGTTTTTAATTTAAATCGAGAAGATTTTTTTTTCGTAATTATAACGCCAAAGGGCATTTTCCGATTCCATCTTCATTTATCCGATATAAAGGCAAAAAACAAGCAAAAAATTACACTTTTTCGATTGAGCCCTTGTCTCTCTTCTACTACTTCAGAGTTTGGCTGATAAGTTAGTTCGAGTGATATAAAGAAAAGCAAACATTAACAAAGATCACTTCTCTGACATTTATTATGAGCAATTTTTTTGTGAGTATTTTGTAGTTAAAAAAAAAACTCGCAAATTCACAGTTAGTTCTGATTTTCACATATTTATATGTTTTTAAAAAGATGGTTAATTATTTTTTGGTTTTTGAGTAATTTATTTTTTGCGAGAGTATTTTTTATTTAAAAAATTCTCAAATTCACAAATTCTCAAATTCAGTTAAACTTAAAAAAATATATCAGTACATAAAAATGGCTGTTTTTTAAAAACCTTCTCATTTAAATATTAAACTTTATAAATGATAGTTTGATATATTAGCAATAATAAATTAGTTTTTTTTAAATTAAAATTTAGTTTTTTATACTTAAATAAAACCAACTACCATAAATAATTATAGATTAAAATTTCAAAACAGTCTTAAAAAATTAATGGCAGTTGCTTTATAACGTAGTATAAATAAACAACATAAATTAAATGATTTAGTTTCTTATAAGGACGTAATTAAAATTGTTATGATTATACTTAATATTTTGAAGGGGATCTTATTAAATTAACCTCTTTTCTACTTATAGATGTAATTTGATGTTAGAGGGGGGTAAAATAAATAAATTGATTAAGACGACAAAAAATATTCAATAATAAAATAACCTAAAATCGTTTATTAGAAAATAAGTTTAGTGCTTCTATTGATATATTATACTGGATTAACCTGATTCTCAAAACCATCATTACGTTTTGAAGGATAATTGAAGAATAATACTAATTAGTTT
Organism: Oedothorax gibbosus; assembly: GCA_019343175.1. Lineage (NCBI taxonomy): Eukaryota > Metazoa > Arthropoda > Arachnida > Araneae > Linyphiidae > Oedothorax > Oedothorax gibbosus. Next base: position 6,467,762 of record CM033272.1, read on the forward strand.
ATCATTAATTTTTTTGATTATTATCCTTAATTATTTTATTTGAGTGGCCATGTATATGAAGTATTTTTTTTGCGTATTATGTTAAGGATAGATGAATTTTTTTTGGGAAGTTGTTTTTCTTACTTTCACTTTAAGATTGTTAAAAAGTAAGTTTATCTGTGAAAGTAATTAATTTATTCAATCGGTAAATTCAACAGTAAATCAGTTACTTTTGCGTTCGTAAGTTAAGCGTTAGAGTTTAGAGCGTTAGAGTTTATTTTATACATTTATGTAGTTACTAGCTAATAAATACCCGTTCTTCTCACGAAATAAAAAATATCAAATTAATCTAAGTATATGTACCATTTAAACCGTTACAGGATAATAAGCTCACACATTATTGTTCCTGCTTTTTATAAAGTATAACATTCCGTTTTATTACCTTAAAATTCCAAAATGAAAAATACGTTTTAAAATGCACGCATAAATGTTACCGTAATTTCCCTCATAAATACATAAAATCTTTTAGCTCATTTGGAGCGTTTTTGTTAATAATTTAGCTAAAAAATAGATATAGCAAAAACACACCCATTATACAGCTCTTGAGCAATGACCTTTGAACAACCAACCAGTTTATAAATTATATAAATTTTTTTCTCATTAGGCAAGTTTGGCAACGTATTTGGAGAAAATATGAAGACATAAAACCCTAATATGTGGGGCCCGGATGGCCAAGTGGATTGGACCATTATAGCGCAATCTGCGCGCTGTAACGGGTGCGGGTTCGATTACCGTCTTCGCCCTGGGTGTACTTCCTTTTTCTGTGACAGTAAAAATTCTTTCTGTGTCTGTCTTACTTGACTAAGGCTTATAAGAGGGTCTCTGTATGTATGTGTGTGTATATGAGTGTATGGCCTTGAACAACCATCATACTTATAATTCACAGTAATAGCTTAAATATGCAGGCATGCATTTATTGCTTAAATACACATATATGCAGTCAACAGAACCATCAATGAAGAAATCGCCACCTAAACCCACAATAAAATCCTAGAATAGAGAATAGACGGAAATACGTCACACGAAACATGTCAATTATTTTCAAATTACGAAGTTTCAATTTTAATTTTTTTTGTTTAATTTAATTTCTTCCACCGAATGGCAACGCGAAGAGAACAAATGATCGGATTTCAGTGAAAGTGGTGTATTTTGGGGCCCGGATGGCCGAGTGGTTTGCCACGCAGACCATTACGCTAGCAGTCTGCGCGCTGTAACGGGTGCGGGTTCGATTCCCGCCTTTGCCCTGGGTGTACTTCCTTTCTCTGTGACAGTAAAAATTCTTTCTGTGTCTGTCTTACTTGACGAAGGCTTATAAGCGGGTCTCTGATCAAGCACACAAGCCGGAATATATATGTACCTACCCTACCCCCTGGTGTATTTTTTCAGCAAATTCGAATTTTCTCCAAAAATAGAACATTTTGAGCTCTGAAAGTTCAAAAATAGTAACTTAAGTATGAACTAGACATTTGTACAAAAGTTACGAGTCAAACAGATGTCTAATTTAAAAGTCTATAAGAAACAAACAAGCAAACAAACACACACATACAAAGCTTCATTTTTATTATTATTGATTTAGAGGCAAAATGTTTTCTTATATTTTAAATTAACTAAATTGTTTTTTGTGTATTACATGAATTATGTTTAATTGTTTTTATATACTACCTTCCAAAGGAACTATTTCAAATTTATGAACACGTTAGTCGACTTACAAATTTAAAGCTTTAAAATAGATACAAGTTTTACCATTGGCATATCATTTTAATACATTATATTTAGATGAATTATTTTACGTTTTTTTTATCTATTTCTGTTTGAAAAGAGTATAAATCCCTCATAGATAATGAGAAGGATTATATTCAAAAACATACAGTGAAAAGAACATTTTGCGTTATTTTAATAGGAAAGGACAGCTTATTTTTAGTAATTGGAGTATTTATATATTGTATTAAGTTTAATTAATTTTCTTTTTAAATTGCAAAACTTTTGCTGCTATTAATTCTGAATATACTATTAGTAAATTTTCATAAACATTAACTTATTTATATAAGTTAAGAATTTTTAAGTCATATAATGACCTTTTAATTGCTTAATTAAAGTTAATGAAACAACAAATATTTTACTTAATTAATAACACGAGTAAAAAAATATAAAAGTCCCAAACAATAAATTATTACAATTCCTACTACATTTCCCTAACTCTAAAAAAAGATTGTGCCCTCAAAAAAAATCTTACTACTAGATTACAAGTTTATTCAATCCATGAGATTAAGTTTTACTACCATACGGCCTTATTCGAAAGAGTCGTAAAAATACTGAGAATGCAATTAGAATCAGCTTAAAAAAGGAATGCTAAGGTGGTAAAAATTCAAGCGCCACAATAAATTTGATTTATAGAACTTTTGTAAGCGTTTTTTGCCTACCTCTGTAATTTAACTTTTACACTCTCAAAAGTGGATTCTGTGTTCAAATTGAATAAACTACTGTAAGCTTCTTTTTAAAATTTAGTGTTGGATTTATTTGAATAAGCAAAAAGGTTTATATTGTAAGAAAAAGGTAAAAAAAGTAAGACTTAACAAAATGTAAGACTGACATTGTACTGGATTTTTTTTTAATTTTAAAGGGGTATGGAGGAGGGAATGTAGAAGATTAAGGCACGAGTATTTTCTGAATTTTAATAACTCTATCGAAAGAGAAAAAGGAACCTTATGAAAAAATATAATTGTATGTATGAACCTAGTAGCTTAAGGCAAAAAAACCTTTCGAATCTATTCTCTCTTCACTAATAAATAGAAATTCTGTCCACTAGTTTGTTCTGTAGAAAGTCCTGAGTACTGTCAGTTTAATTAAATAAATCCTGTACAGTTTACACAGAAAACGATAATTTAAAAAAAAACGAAAAACAATATAAGTTTAAAAAATACTAAAACAGATTATATTTTAGATAAAATTAGTGAAAAAACTACAAATTTCAGTTATTTAAAGCATCTTAACAACTCATTGTTTTTTAAATTTTCACATTATTATATAAATTTTATTAAGATTAATAAATGACATTTAAAACACATAAATACTGTTAAGTTTGTACTTAAATTTAATACTAAATACAAAATATTAGAAATTCGGCAATATAATTTAATTTATTCTTTAATAAATGCACTTATTATTAAGAATTATTCATTATTCAATAAATATGCACTTAAAAAGATTAATTTACTTGTATATCTCCTATCTTTGTGTATACCTGAAAGTAAAATTCAATTTCAAATAATTTCATAATTCAAATAAAATTATATTTTCTTTCATTTATAAGTTTACATTCTATCGATTTAATCTCTATACAAATTCAATTCATATCGTAAGTCAATAGCCTTAGCGCATTTCCAGGTCGCCAAATCATTTTATTCATAGAAAATAGAGTAAAAAAACGCTTATAATATTGTTAGAATTCGTTTAATGTACTTTTACCAAATTAATATTTATAATGTTTTTATACAATTGTTTCAATTTGCAGTATTATTTAAGGTGTCCTTAAATGCTAACTTGTAAAAAATGCATTGATCCGTCAACCTCTTATTTAACTGAAGTGCTTCCTAAAAAAACTTTAATTCTTTTTAAATACGATTATAAAATTAACAAACTGATTAAAATTACACAAAACTAACAAACTGGAAAATATTTTTGAAAATTTTTAACTACATTTCTAGAATAGTTTTCCGTAAAAAATATTTTGTTCAGAAACTTTTTACAATCATCAACTTCAAAAATTACTAAACCTATCTTATCCTAGTGGAATGTATAAATATTTTCCCACTAAATATTTCTACATAATCATGAGTTACAAAATGTTTTATCTTGAACTGAAAACTCCCCTTTTTGTAGAGGGGAGTGTGTAGAGGGGAATTTTGTAGAGGGGAATTGTGTTCTTTTTCAAAAATTACCGGTTTGTTGAAATTTTTTCATTAGCTTTTCTTAAGGCCCACACAACAAAAGCAGAAAATGTTGATGAAGGAATTTTTTTTAGAAATGATATCTTTGTCTTTACTGGAACAGAAGAATACTTTTGGAATGTTAGAATCTCGTTGTGTTGAGTATTTTGGTTAATTTTTATAAACAAGCCAGAGTTTTCAAAAACACATATTTGTGCTTTAATTATAAACAATTTGGTTCATGCTTAAAATGTTAAAATGTTCTTCCACGTAAATGTATTTAATCTTAGACCAGACGAACTTTTCGCGACAGAGTTTCTTCACTCAATTTTTCTAAAAAGTAAGGAATACTCAAAAAAAAAGTTTAACAGGACAAAAACTGCAACAATTTCGTGAAAAAACAATTTTTTATAGATTTTCAGATCAGGGGGATCAAAAACGTTTTTTTATCTTTGAATTTATTCTGTTTCCTTATAATTATATTAGACACTATATGTCTGCACGAAAATATGTGCAATAAAACGTGTTACGAGTTCGCAAAAGCAATTTACATAATTCTTTGTAGTTTAAGAAAAATTAGAATTGTTTTTAAAGTAGCAAAGTGTGTACATTTATGTTGTTATACATTCTCTATAACTTATACATTTTCTAATCTCTGTACTCTTACTTTAAGGTTATATAGGGTTTTTAATTTTGTTGGTTTCAACTAAATTAATTATAATTTAAAAAGTTTTTGCTTAAAATCTAACTGGTACTTAGTTTTTTCAAAGATAAAATTAATTAATGCTTTTTAACATCCTATAGTTAATTGAAAACCCAATTTACTAAAACTAATTGGCATTTATTTATGTTTTTAAACGTCTTTTTAGATCTTTCTGACTCACAGGACATCATAAGCTTTATTTAAAACTAATATTTGAGGCCTATTTTTTATATTGAAATAAAATAAGTATTCTCGCACTAACAATTTTTCAAGGCAATTGACATTTTTCTAATAAAGCTAAATATTTGGTTTTAGTGTTACTTAGTTGAAAATACAATTAACACAAAAATTGTAAGTGTAATGCAAATCTGGAAAATATTTCTTAAAATCTTTTCTTGAAAAAAATGGTTGCTTTTTTCCAGAAGAAAACAAGATAGTTGGATCTTTTTAGCCTTTAGAAAAATGTTTGTCCTGTAAAAAATCTTTGCTTGCAAGAAATGAATATTTTTGTTAAAGAATTTCAACTCGATATTAAAATATTTACTCTTCACATGCATATAAATACTTTTGAGGCAGGTTTTATTAATAGCTAGTATATTTAACTATTCAAAGTATGTGTAATTATTCACCATACTTTTAATTAATTTGTTTTTTGTTCTCCACATATTTTTCAAAACTAGTATTATTAATTTTTTAAAAAAATATACGGGAATTAAAGCTATATAAATCGGGTTTAATTTAACCAAAATACACAAAAATATCACTAAAATGAGGTTTGATTAAAAATTAAACTTTGCGTGTAGTTTGTAAAATATTAAATGAAGCATTTAGATGAAAAAAGTATGTTAAAAATATTTATAAGAAAATTGTTTTTAAGACATCTTTCTTCTCACAAAGTTGATTTAAAAAATGAGTATTGGTATGAGTCGTTAGTAATTGCTCATTTTTTTTGAGAATGGGACAGACATTTAAATTTTTATTGTATAATATATCAAATAATATTGTTCACATCGTATTCAAGCGAAGATATCAAATTCATTAAATTGTAGAATATGCAATTATTTTTTGCAAGTCGTTTTTCAGTGTTAAAACGGTTCTACTATAACCACGGGGGAAAAGGAGGCGCCTGAAAAGTGAGCAATCCTTCCATGAAATTGGTATTTTAAAGTGAGTTTTTATTATTTTCATATGCTGGTTGGTTGTTCGGAAGTCAAGGGCAAATGGAACTGTAAAATTATTTGTATGGATATCTTATATTCTTTAAGTTGTGACACAATCCTGGACTTTCGGATCTTACTCGTGATTCCTAAGGTACTAAAATACTTTACCCCATATTGACACCAAGAAAATTATTTTTTCACCTTCTGTATGTCATAGGGCTTTGAAAGTTGTGACCACAATCCCTGGACTTTTCGGATCTTACTCGTTGATTCCTAAGGATACTTAAAATCATTTTTTATAGGTATAACTTTTCTGGTTTTGAACCTAAATACCATGTAATACAAATGCAAATGCCATGTAAAATTATAAAAGAGGAAAAATAATTTTGTAAAATACGCTTTTATTGTTATGACTTTTTATTTGTAATGGACCAGCCGTATAGATTTTTAGTAATATCTTCAAGAAAAGTTTCTAGAAACAAAGTTGTTTTTTCGTAATATTGTTCACTTGAAGTTCGAATAAAAATGTTAAGTGCATCAAAATTAAAGTTGAAGAAAATGTCTTAGAAAATATTTGTAAAATTTCATTCTTAAATGTATTTGCATAAAAAGTAATTTCTTTCAATAAATGTTAAAATGATCAGAAAACAAGTAATATCGATTTTGTGCTTTTTCCAGTTAAAATTCTTGAATTTATCACACTACTCAAGAAAGTTTGCAAGAAAAAATTACAAAAAAAACCCAACCCAACCCTATTTTTCTTATAACTTTTTTATCCACAAAATCTTGATGTGTACGTCGTGTTTAGAAGACCCATAAATGTAAAGTTTTCCAATATCCTGAAGCAGACGATTGGACTTCTATAGCACCTGTGTTTCTATATTTATCTATTATGGATATTTTTATATAAAATGCACCAAATAATAGTGAGATATAATGTAAACTGTTATAAATATTTATTTAAATGTTTCAAAAAAATTTAAGATACATGATATAATGTTTGTACAGTTTAATTTAATAATGTTAATATTTTTTAAGGATATGTGGATAAAAAATACCAAATATTATAAAGAAATTCGAAAAAAATAGGTGTAATCGTAATCTTTATAAAAAATATAGTATATAAATTTCTCATTGATAAAATTTTGGGGTTTAGTTGGTAATAACATATTAAAATATATTATGGAAGTGAGTCAACGTGTGTCTGAAAAATTGTATAAAAACACAAACCATTTTATTTTTCTGAAAGCAACTACACAAATAATTTTTCACGAAATATAAACTCTACCACTGTTTATTGTCTTTTAGATCTCAGACCATACATTTTGTAACATCATTTGATTGTAAATAAATTGTAATACTTTAAATAAAGAAAATATGTTTCTGTCGAATGTGACAAAATTAAATTTTGGTTTTGTATTAGCAGAAAATTAAATAATATTTTAATTTCTTCAAGGATTTCTTTTTTACTCGATAAAAATATTTTATTTAAATCTTAAAGTTATTGAAGTATTGAATTTTGAACATGTAAATAATGCGTTGGTGTTTATAGGTAAGGGTTTATTCGAAAGAGCTCAGGATTGAATAGATAACATTATGGACAGTTTACTCTATTGTAAAAATAGAATTTCAAGAAAGATAAATTTTTCTCCCCAAATTGTCTTCAAAAGTATTTTATGTCAAACTCAAGAAACATACTTACATTGTTCTTTTTCAGAAACTACTAATGAAACTATTAAGACTTTTCTAAAACAAAATCGCTTGCCAAATACAAATAGTAAAAGTATATCGGAAGAATGACTCAAATAATTCCTTAATATATATTCTCCAAGTCGTAGAACTAACCTCAATGAGAGAAATATGTCCAAACATATCCTTCCAGTTGTCATTGATCACCTAAGAAAATTATTATCGCCATTAACCCCTCTCTTCCTTTTAACCGTCTTTAGTTCCGCCAAGAGTGCTCGCATGACCTATTTGTTGACAGAAGATTGGCTGCAATCACGAGGAGTTTATTTGCGGATCCCAAGCCAAGAACAGACAAAAGTTTGTCTCTTCATAAATGAAAATCTTAGCATTGTATATATATGAAGGGTCTAGTTTCAAAGCTCAGCAAAACTATTAATTTTAATGGTTGGAAAACGTGCCCCGTATGCGGGGTACGTTTTCCAACCTGCTAAAATTGCAAGGGGCAAGTTTTCCAGTTAATTTTTAAATGGTATAACACATGTACTTACTCATATTGATGCTTTTTCGGTACTTTTAAGCAAATTAAAATGATCTAACAATGTAACACACAAATAGTAAAGAGATATCGAAAAAAAAATCATTTTATTTTACAAAAATTGTTAATCTCAACAATTTTACGAAAAAATAAGAAAATCCATCAATTAGTATCATCGTCAGATTGACAGTGAATACAAAAAAAGTAGGTGATATCTCCTTTTATACATGATTCGTGGGCCATTTTTTACAACTTATGCACTGTACCCAAGTAGCTTTTGCTTTGGATTTTGAATAGGATTTAAAGCAATAGAGACAGAAACATTCATCGTCTTTTTTCGAATTTGAAGATTTTTTTACGGTTTTCCTTTTTTATAAAAACTGTTTTCTTTTCTTAACACTGAGATATGACAGGACTATCAGTAAGAATTGCGGACTTATTTTCTACCTCGGTTTGTTTTCTTTCGAGGAGGCGCCTTTTCGAAAGGTCGAACTTGCTCTGCGGCTGAACAACGATGATTTGATGTGGAGAGAATGTCTTTGGAATTAACAGCAGATGTAGAGGGAATGTCTTGATGACTAATGCTTGATGTAGAGGGGATATCTTGGCAATTTATAGTTGATGTCGAGGGAACGTCTTGGAAATTAATGGAAAGAGTTTGAGGGGAATTCAGGAGCTGGACAGGATCTGGCCTATCTGTAAAGTAGGATGACATGAAATTTAAGTCTGTAAATATTTCAGGATTCAGCGGAAATATTCCAGAAACTTTAAAACCAGCCACGATATTAGCCCCAGCCCAAGAGCTTTCTTTATCGTTTCATAAGCACAAGTTCCTCTGTTCCTTTTTCTTTTGTAAGTGCGAACCATTTTTGATTTAGCACAACACAATTTAAAATTTAGAATTTCATGTATTTTATAACTAATGATTTCATTACAAAATAACTGCCTTTTTATGGTATTATGGCTAGATTCTTTTGGCTGAGGCACTTTTTCCAACAGGCAAGTGTTGGAAACATGCCGCGTGTAATTTTGGAAAACCTGCCCCGTCGTCATATTTTAACTATAATTGGACCTTGACGAACTTATTTTGAAAACAAATGCATAGTTATGTGAAGAAGGTATAATCTTTTATGTATAATCTTTTAGTATACGCAACCACTAAACAGCAAGTTTAATACTAGTACATTTAATTTTTATTTAAACTAGCAAATTTATACCCGTTCTTCGCACGGATTAAAAAAATATCAAATCGTTCCAAATATGTATACCATATAACCTGTTATAGGATCATAAACTTATGTTATTGTTCCCTCTCGTTATAAAGTATAAAATCCCGTTTCATTGTCTTAAAATTCCAAAATGAAAAATAAGCTATAAAATGCACTCATAAATGTCATCACAATTCCCTCATAAATACGTAAAACCTTTTAGCTCATTTGGCGCGTTTTGGGAAATAATTGGGCGAGAAAATTATTTCCCAAAGAGATATAGATATAAATACAAACACACCCATTATACAGCTCTAACACAATGACCTTCGAACAACCGACCAGCTTATAAATTATTTATAAAAGAAATTGCCCATTTGGCTAGTTTTAGTTAATAATTTGGCGAGTTTGGCAACGTATTTGGCGAAAAAATAAAGACATAAAGCACTAATATGCAGCTCTAGTGCGATGGCCTTTATTAACCATCATAGTTCAGTAATAGCTTAACTATACATTTATTGCTTAAATATACATACATGCAGTCAACAGAAAAACAATGAAAAATCATCAAATAAACCCACAATAAAATCCGGGAATGGAGACTGGCAGAATTACGTCACTTGAAACATGTCAATTATTTTTCAAATAATGAATTTAGTTTCTGAAGGTAATGGCAAAAGAATAAAATAAACATTTTCAATTTTAAATATTTCGTTAAAAGTTTTATTTAATTTTTTCAGCAGATGGCAACACGAAAGGGAAAAAAAATGATCGGATTTGAGCGAAAGTGGTGTATTTTTTTCAGAAAATTCGAATTTTCTCTAAAAATGGAACAAATATGAAAAAACTAAGCCTCAGGTGCACACGTTGGTATTAAAGGGAATCTATCTTAAAAATTTCGAATTTCTGAGGGCAGTATAAGTAGGTCTTTTACGATCCGAAGACAAACAGACACACAGACAGACTCTTTCTTTTATTATTATAGATACAAGCATGAAAATTTACTCACCTTAAGAATTTTCATTAAAACAGCTATAACGACAAAATTACAACTGCTGCTGCTTCAAGCTTTTTGTGGATGGTCTATGACGTGTTGCTTTTGAATCCACGTGCCAAATTAGCTCCCCCTAGCGGCTCATTTTCTCGCTAAGGCCTGTTGGAAAACATTCTCCGTGGGAAAACTAGCCCCGGTCTCCCCTGTACTTTGGACTTTGGAGAATGCGAGTTTTGCAACTAGACTCATCATATGTTTTACATTTATTGCTTTATGTTATAATTAGATTTTTTGATGTATTTCATTATTTCGGAAAATTAACTTACTTTTTTTAAACTAGACTCATTTACATTGCTCATATTTATTTTACTAATTTTATAAGTTCAGACATGTTTATTTTTTGAACAACCATACATGAAAGCTAAACAACTGAAGTGATTTTTTTACATATTGCTTTTTTATTAAAACGTATCCAATGAAGAAATTCTACGTGAAAATTTCATTGTTATGGATATTTATAAATTCATTATTCAATACGAAAATATCTTGAAATTACTCTAGATGAAGAAACCTTTTTCTCCAATAACCTGATGGATAGCGCCTATAGTATCCTTAGTTGGGATAAGCAAACAAGCTCACAGAGTCAAGAAATGAAGGACTGTTAGAGAACGATATGATGGGCAGTTTTCTTGGTTAAATGTCCCAAAAGAGTGATAGTATGCAGGCGTGTTCATGATATAACTGCTGGTATATCACGGTCTCACATATTTTCTTGGTATATTAAAAAACGTAAAAGTACTTGATGATGATGTTGTATATGCTATAAATTATTGCGTCCGTGTTATAGAGTTGTTCAAAATGTAAAATTACAGAGATTTGTATTTTCAATTTATTTTTAGGAGTCACTTTCATAAAATAAATGTATAGCTATGACATACAAAAGAGATGATTAGGGAGTAATCTAGAACTTTAGAAGTAGCTGCGATCTGTCTTATCACCTAATTTTTAATGGCTATTGAAACTTTTCCTAATATCGATAAATAAAAAAAACTTAGCTATAAAATAGCATGGCATTACAAAATGCTGTTATATGCATTATAAATTAATTTATATAGATTTTTCTACTTTAAAAGGCTCATAAAACAATAATCGACCAAATTGCAAAAGAATGTGCATAGCTTTACGATTGTTGAAGGAAATAGAAATATTTTTTTTATAAAATGGAATATGCAATTTTGATCCCATTTTCAATTTTTAACATTTTATATGTTTAAAAACTACTTTTTAAAGAAATAAATTGTTTAGCTATTAAAAAGTTCAATATTTTTTTGTTGAATTTTTTTCAAATTTTGAAAAAAATATTTAAAAAATGTGTGTTCTATCAAAATTTGAAAAAAAATTAATACCTTGCAAGGGAGATTGATCCTCTAAAATACGCATTTTAATAACTCCAATTAAGTATAAAAATCAACGTTTTTCTTAGAAAATTAGTTATCTTTGAGGGTTATACTACCTTTTTTTTAACGTGGAATTTTGTTTAATTTTGAGAAATAATTTTAAAGAAAGTTTAACGTCAACATTGAAAAATCAACAAAAAACATTTATCTCCACTTGACAAGCAGCTTAATCCTTTATCAAGAGACACTTGATCCTTCGGACATATGCATTATAATGATTACCATAAGTATTAGAACTTAAAATAATTCTCACGTTATATATAAAAAGTAAAAAATTGAAAAAAAACGTTTTTTACTCAAAAATTAATGATAGAAAACCTTTCACAAACATTAAAGGGTGAATACTCTGAAAACGAACCATTCTTGTCCCTGCCAGTTTTAAAAATAATATAGGCTTTTAAAAGCAAAGTAACTTAGGAAAAATTAGAATATATTTTATAGAATATAGAACAGAAATAATTATACAAGATTTTCTTTTTTATTCGAGTTTTTTTCGTACACAGAGCGTGACATGTCATGTCCGTGGTGTGTCCCAATCCTCAATTTCATGATTTTGGCAATTTATATCTAACTTATAATATATGAATTAGCTTTTTAAATTAGAGAAATAAAGAAAGGCACATTTTGGGAGAATATTATTCCAAACTTTTTTCTTTATTTATAAATTTGTATTCATTTTACTGACTATTCAATGCTTGTCCCTAATGACTGCAGTCACGTCCGTGGACATGAACAAAAACTTGTATTGAATTCAATAGGTGGCAGTACAACGCAGTGTCTATGCCATTTTAGTTATGGATCAGTTATGGATGTTATTATGAAGTCTTGTTTGACTGTTTCTGGACTATACTATGTTTGTAGTACTAAATGTATGTGTTTAGGCTTGAGTAACCTACTTAAATGTATGTAAAAGTAATAGATAGATAATTGATTCGTTCTTTCGCTATTGACCCATCGATACAATAAAATTTTCGAGTACTTTTTTCTTTGAGTTTCATACAAATAATCATTAAATATTATATATATCTTTCTTAATCATATAAATATGTTCGATGTAGTACTTGAGAACCTATAATTCATCATGTCCGTGGCAAGGCAGTCATGTCCTTGGAAAGCCAAATTTTTAAAGTAAAATTTTAATGAGAAAATTAATTTTATGATCTGGACATATGTTATAGTTTCAATGTAGTATGTAAGTGTAACTCAAATCCTGAGTTTCAAAAACTTTCATCAATATTTTTTTCGATATTTTTCGCGTCAAATGGTTCGTTTTCATAGTATTCACCCTAAAGCATGAATTATAATTATAAATAGTTTTGAATTTAGAATAGTTTTATCCACAGGTTTTGATAAGTACACTGTTAAACACAAAAATATTGTTAAACACTAAAACATTGTTAAGCCCTAAAACATTGTTAAACACTAAGCGTAAAAACATTTTGTTAAATATTAGTGTCAGAAGTGGGTAAAATATTTTTGTAAAAGAACGTCATCAATTAAAAGAAGAATAAGACAAGAATAATAATTATTTCAATCAATTTGATTACATTCTACTGAAATAGGAAGAGATAATCACGCATAACAAGTACCAAATATTATCATAAGTATTTAGACAGATTTTGAAATCTAAGATAAGTTAATCACAAATAAGAAATTGCCTAACAATATTTTCTTTTGTTGTTTTGTCTCAGCTTTTGACCGAAGTTTCCATACATATGAAGGATGTAGTTTCAGAACTCACATTCTCCAAAGTGGAACTAAGGTATAGGGCCCGGCCCGTTCATTGGCGGTTTTTTTTGATGACGGAAAATTCAATTGGACGAAGTCGCCAATGACGGGGCCGGATCCTATATCTTGGTTACACTGTGGAGAATGTGAGTTTTGCAGCTACACACTTCAAATGATGATGGATTGCAAAGTCAAGTGAAACCACCTGAAGCATACAAAGTATGAGGAAAAATCGAAAATCAGACATGTCATCGGAATAGCCTTGAAATTCTGAGTGTGAGAAACGAGATTTCATTTCAATGAGTTCTTTCCTTTCAACTTCTCGGTGACGTTGTACATTGAGAGCCAAAAGGTACTAAGTTCGAATTGAATCCATCAAGGGTTGCAACTATTTTGCATTGTTTCCTTCGCAAATGAAAAGCGAGTGCATTGAGAAAACGTCAAAAATTTAAAAATAAATCGTACTTAAAGCAGTGGATGATGGATTTCAAAAATGTAAAAACGGAACCGACAATCTAAAGCAGAAGAATTTATCTTATTCTTGAATCCAATGAATGTAATGACAAGTAATGAATAGTTTTAGATAATATTCCGTGTGAAAATTGAAATAGGAATCTGCACAGAATTCCTCAATGTCTGTCTTTGATCCCAATATATAGTTAAAAGATTCCGAGAATGTACCACATATAGTTTTCTCTGTCTTTGATCCCAATATATAGTTAAAAGATTTCTAGAATGTACCACACATAGTTTTCTATTCTAATTCTAACTTATAACCCATAAAAGATCCATTTGTGAGTGCCCTTAACATCTTTCTTACCGAATAATAACGTTTACTTTATGTTTTAAACATATCACCAAACATAAATTGTTTAGTACTATGGTCTTTTTTTAATAGATAATCTTGAGTAGAAAGCTTATTTTCTCTGGATAAATTTATTTTGACATACAATCATCGTTAATGAGTCAAAATAACAATAATCGGTTATTAGCTTCCACACTACGTTTATAACGTAATAAGTGGAAGGCATTATAATCGTTCAGTCCGTCTGTCTGTCTGTCTGTCCGTCCTTCACCCACTTTTATAGCCCAAACTGCAAATGCTACGGACAAGTATGATACGTCAAAAAATTCAGCGCATCGAAATTAGAATACATTGAAAATTTCAGAAAAGAATTCGAATTCGAAGTACTTTAATTATGTAAAAAACTGCAAAATTTAATGCTCATTTAAAAAGCATAGGAAGCCATTTTTATTATAATTAAATCACCATTGCCATCGCAACAAGCGCTCGAGAAACTTTAATTCTTGTAGACAATAAATTAAAATAAATTTATTTTGGCGACATCGATCAGTTTGAAATGACGTCAAATATATTCCACTACGAGATTCTTTGTACGTTGATATGAAATGTTTTAATTCTATTTAAAATCGAGGGAATATTACTTTTTTTTCTTTGAAATATAAATTAGTTTTTGCAAACGATAAGTAATAATTATTGAATTTTCGAAATAAAATAAATGAAACTAGCCAATTTTTTTATTTTTACAGCATCATTTTACTAATTATTTATTTTTCGAACTGTACATTAATTTAACAAACGATAAATAATAACTGAATTTTCGGAAGAAAGTTAATGTAAATAGGAAATTGTGGAGACTCAAAGATATATTTATTAAAAAAAATTACACCATTATTCTTCGAACTTCAAACAAATTTAGCAAACGATAAAGACTAATTGTTAAATCTGAGAAAGAAGATTAATGAAAATCGTTAATTTTAGCGTTTAAAAATGTGAATTAAACTAGCTAAAAGCACTGTTTGGCGAATTTCTTTCTGAGGTTTAAAAGTAGTTTATTTCCTTCTGAGCACAATTGTTGTGTGTAAGCGGTTTAAGTGACAGATTCTGTAACAAACCTACTTTTCTTAATAAGGTCTAAAATCTAAGGCTAATTACCTTCAACGAGCATGCAAAATAAGTAATTCTGTTGAAACTAATTGAATTTTTTCATTAAATAAATCGTAATCAATATTATTGAAATAATTAAATACTTTAAATTTTAGTTATTCTTGGATCATATTATTACATATTAAAGATTAAAAAAATCATATCCAACTTCAAAAACCATATTCGTTTAAATAATGGCTTAATTTGAAAGTAGTTTTTTCAGTATATCCATTGTCTTCAAACGAATTTTGGTAACACCATACGTCTATGAATAATTTAGCTTGATATAATACAAAATGACGTCGTAAAATAATCAGTTATCTATATATTGATTATTGTAAATGCACCAAATGTTTCAGGTAACACAATTGAGTCACGAGTTTTGATAGAAAAATCTTTGAGAACCTATTGATTATACCATCAATTTTCATTTTTGAATCTTTTATTTTAACTGAAATCTAGAAGATTTTCTATTTCACACACATTTCGGGAGAATTGAATATTTCTAACTTCCCGAACTTATTATAGATAGTTGCTAGACTTTCGATTTTTCCTATGCAAATCAGTCAGATAATGATAAGAGTTAACTTCCAATATATTTTTATGCTTTAATTAAAAGGATTAGTGAAAAGAATTTTGTGAAATATGGGTTTGTCTGTTAAATGTGTCAAGGACTGGGTATGCGGCTTATGTGATTTCTTAGGAAATCGATAATATAGTTAAATGATCAGAATAATTCAGCCCTCGTTATTATAATTAAATTAATAATTAGCCTACTTTTCTTTTTTAAATTCGAAAGAATTAAAAAATGAAAAAGTAGGTATTGACATGCTGTCGATGTCCGTCTGTCCGTCCTAAAATCGGTTCTATCCATCGGATCTTAAAAATACTTTTTTCGTTAGAAAGCTACGACCTCAGAGACCCGACTTTCATACTTTTTGTCCGACTGTCTGTACGTCCGGACGGACATAAATCTACTATCTGTCGGCGAATTTCCCATTAAATTAGCATTTAAATTAAATTTTAAATCATTTAAATCGCTGTTGCCAAATCAATAATTTTTTCATGAATCAGTTTGGAATGACTTCATAAAATGTAGCACAGTGTGAATCTTTGATGGTTCATTAATTGTTTACTAAGAAAGCGGCAAGGTATATTTTTTGCATACAATTCTGCTTAGTTTTAATTTAAATTTCTTATTTTTTAATGCAGTTTGGAGTAGTTTCATGTTTTTTGTTATTAATAAATATTTAATTATTCTTCGAACTACAAAGAAATCGAGCAGACGATAAATAATATTAAGTTAATTTGCGAAAGAATATTAAGGAAAATAGTTGATTTTGGCTTTTAGAAGTTTAAATTATAGCTGGATGCTGTGTTTAGCGATTTTTTTTCTAATGTGTATAAATCTTGTGTAGAAACGATTGTTGATGATATTTACTGTTAGGAACCTAGTTGTTTCCCAATAAGAATTTCAGTAAGTACTTAAGTACAAGGAAAGTAGTCTACTTCAGTTCTTTAAGAATTTCTTGTTTTAGTTTTTAAATAAACAAATTAATGTATAATTTTGATTTGCTTCAAAAAACAAACTAAGTTTTTAAAAAAATGGATTTTTAAAAATTAAGTTTGCAAATAGTGCGAAATATTTTTGTTTTTGGTCAAAGTAAACTTTTCTTTCCCCTTAAAATGCATTTGTCAGTGTATTTATAGTATTTTTACCCAAAATGTTAAGGCCTATTCTTCACAAAAGAAGCATAAAAAATATAATTTTGTAACATTTAAATTTAGTAAATGCAATGAAACATATTTAATTCCTACGTAACCAATGATGTACCAAGTAGAGCTCACATTAGAAAAAAAAAAGGTTTTATATTTTTTTAATA
Source organism: Oedothorax gibbosus (assembly GCA_019343175.1). Lineage (NCBI taxonomy): Eukaryota > Metazoa > Arthropoda > Arachnida > Araneae > Linyphiidae > Oedothorax > Oedothorax gibbosus. The sequence goes on from CM033272.1 coordinate 6,485,032, forward strand.
AATGCCAAACATTAATTCTATAATTGATGACTTTTCAGTGTGAAAAAATTATTTAAACTGTATTTTTAGAGATAATCTTTTACTTTTAAAATACAACTGCCACATATAAAAAAATACAAGATATGAATACCAACACGGAAAACTCATTTAAACATTTTTTATATATAGTTTGCTAAACTATATGGACCATTAGTCTTACGTTCTTTTACGGTTATAGCTTGGATAAGTGGAAAATAGTACTCAATAGAAGCTAATTGGTAAAAAGAGAAAAAAAAAGCTCCAATAAATATCTCGCATTGTTTGCTGTGAGCTTATATTTTGCTGTGATATTATTGGTCTATGAAGAATAAAGTGAGAGATAAATAATATTTTGATAATAGAAAATAGTTTTAATGAATTTAGTTTAATAAACACAAATATCAATAGAATTTTTTTAAACAATATTGATTATAGAAATTGATTTCAAAAACAAATTGAAACATCATAAACAATTTTCATACTAGGAAAGAAGGTACAGCTGGGGAAAAAAAAAACGATCCACCCTTCATATTTCGGCTGCTATTGGTCAAGGAATTTTGTGCAAGGTGTCATTTTTCAGGAAATAGCGTAAGGAATTAAGAACTGGCAACCAAAATCGTATAAGGGGTCGTCTACATATTAAAATGAGTAGCAACTTTGAAAATTCCAATGGCAACACCCAATTTATTTTACATAAAAATGTTCAGCAACTTCAAAATACCCCAGGTATAAAAAGAATTATTCATTTTGCATTATTTGCTGAGATATTAAAGCAATTATTTTCAATTCGTTTGGGGGGAAATCTCCAAATTGATAAAGGTAATATTTAGGGTGTTTTTTCGAAACGACAGTAGCAAAAGGTTACCATAATCTCGCCAAAAGATGCTAGAATTAAACCTTCTTCCCTAATATTGTGATTTTTTTAATGTTTTTACCTTTTTTTTTAAATTTTGGTTTTTAAAATTCAGAAATAAAATAAAGGGTAGACGAGAAAAAGTTTTAATTTTAAATTAAGTCACATATACGATTATTTATAACGAACATATTTTCAAATGCGATTAGTTACAATCAGATAGACAAACATAATTACTACATTTAGGTTTTACATTTTATGCAAATTTTTGTTTCATTCATATTGCTACAAAAGGTTGGTTTAAAATTCGGCACACTGGGTCTGGGACATATCCCGACAGCCGAAATCCCGAATGAGTCAAAATCCCGAATGGGTCTAAATCCCGAAAATAGATTTTTGTCCATTTCTCGATTTTTTTTAAATATTAGAGATTATTTATTTATTTAGTTATTTAGTCAGTTATTTAATCAGTTAGTTAGTCAGTAGTTAGTTAGTTACCAGTCGTTAGTGCAGTCAGTCATAGTTAGTCAGTCAGTCAGTATTAGCAGTCAGTCAGTTAGTTAGTCAGTCATATTAGTCAGTCAGTAGTTAGTCGTCGTTAGTCAGTATCAGTCAGTTAGTTAATCAGTCAGTAGTTAGTCAGTCAGTCATCGTTAGTTAGTCCGTTAGTCAGTCAGTTAGTTAGTCAGTCCGTTAGTTAGTAAGTCAGTCAGTCAGTTAGTAGTCAGTTAGTTAGTCAGTCAGTCAATTAATCACGCCGTTAGTTAGTCACTACTTTAGTTAGTCCAGACTGACTACTTAGTCTAACTGACTGTCAATTAGTTAGTCAGTGAACTGACTGACTCACTGACTAACTAATTGACTGACTGGCTAACTAACGGACTAACTAACGGACTAACTGACTGACTCACTTACTAACTAATTGACTGACTGGCTAACTAACGGACTAACTGACTGACTAACTGATGACTGACTAACTAACTGACTAACTTACTGACTGACTACTTACTATGACTAACTTGCTGACTGACTAACTTCGGAGACTAATTGACCGACTAACTAACCGACTGACTAACTAACTAACCGACTGACTGACTGACTAACTAACGGACTGACTAACTGACTAAATAACTGACTGACTAAATAACTAAATAAATAAGTAATTTCTAATAAAAAAAAATCGAGGAAATAACATATTATTGGAAATTTTATAATAAAATATTATAAATAATATTGGAAATAACATACATTCAAAAACATAGTAATTGATATAATTTAATGTTAATTATACAAACAAAATACATTGTATGCACCTGAAACAAGAAAAGATTTTTAGACATTTAACAGACATCAATAATTTGAATAAACATTTACCAAAAACGCTTTTCAACCACCAAACGATAAAGCAAATTAGTGTCCAATTTGCTAAGTAATTTTTTACCCGGTCCCTAAAATTCGTTTTTTTTTCAGTATTTTTACAATAACTGGCAAATAATTGTTGTTGAATTAAAAAATTCGGGATTTTGGTTCTACTTGATCTACTTTATCGATTTATGTAACAAAAATTTGGGGTTGCTATTCATAATTTATTTTTTCCTTATTTAAATTTAAATAAAAAAATAATAATAATTAAAAATTGATGAAAAAAACTTGTGTGATTTGTTTTTGGAAGATTAAGAAGTATATAATGAAAAAAAATGTTGGTTTAATTCATTTTATTTGTGGAGGTATAAATAAAAGTTTGTGAAACTTTTTTAACATTATGGGCCTTCAACTTCGAATGCTTATATCTCAACAAATAATGCAAATTAATAAAAAAAATTTTGGATCTGGGGTATTTTGAAGATGATAAACATTTTTATATAAAAAAATTGGGTGTTGCCATTGGAATTTTCAAAGTTGGTACTCATTTTAATATGTAGATGACCCCTTATACAATTTTGGTTGCCAGTTCTGAATTCCTTACGCTATTTCCTGAAAAATGACACCTTTCACAAAATTCCCTGATCAATAGCAGCCGAAAAACGAAGGGTGGATCGTTTTTTTTCCCCCCAGCTGTACTAAGAAAACATTATGCATACCTTTTAAGCAACAATGTTTATTTCCGTAATTGCGTCTTACTTCTACAATGCTTTAAAATTTAAAATTATTTAATTTATTTAATTTCCCATTAAATATTATTTTTCAAAAGATTCGTTTTTAATTATTAGAGTATTTTATTTGTTTTGTCTTGTTTTTAATCGAATGTTTACTAAATACATTATTCCATGCTTATCGGTGACACATTTATATTTATTTGCAGAGAATAGCCGATTTAAGGTTAACGTAATGGGTATACTATATAGCAATAATCGTGTAACTGTTGAAAGCATTAGCAGACTCATTGAACAAAATATTACAGATTTATTAAAAAAACACTTTTAGTTATTCAATTTTTACTATTCCATAAAATATACTGTAAATACTATAATATTTTTGTTATGATTCTAAAAAGTAAATGACACAAATTTTAACAGATTTTCGAAAGGTAACTTATAAAGGTAATGAATAATGTTTAATTTAAATCTTAACTTTCGCTGCAAATTTGTAATACATATCATTATTATAGGTTTCAAAAGCGAAGAAAAAATGCTTTTATACTTCAAGCTAAATAAGGAATTTGAACATTTTGTCGAGTAGAATAGACAATAAACAGTTAGGGTTTTATAGTTTTAGAGAATGTAGGAGAAAGCACGTATCGTAAACGTTTTAAGTTATCGAAATTTTTATTCCTTTTATCAAATGCGTTTATTTTTATACATTTTTCTGTTTTATATAGGTCTCTACTTAATAATGTTTAAGAAAGCTTTATTATATATTTTACTTGGAATCTTTTAAGTCATTTAAGATACAATTTATCACAATATTAAGAATGCTAAATATTCTTTAAAAAAATCATTTTGTATACTTTTCTTATATACTTTTAGAATAGGTGATATTGATTTAAAATTTAGAATTTAATTTATTTTAAATTAAAATACCTATTACTTTTGTTAAATAACACATTTTTTAAAAAAATTATTGATGTTAAACTCTCATAATGCAATTTTTAAAAGGATTACATATATTAGAAGTACTCTAATTTAGTTATAACTTAATCTCCTAACAATCATTATCTATTAGAACCCTTCGAAATATTATGTATATAATAGAATTATTATGTATATTGCATCTTATTTAAATAATCTAGTACTAAGCTATGAATTCAGGTCTCGTTTCCGCCCTTGTTAGATGCAATTTCTCTGTAAGTGCTCAATCACTTGGAATGTAAGCGTGTGTAAGTAGCTGACAAGATGGCAAATATTTAAGTTATCATCTGTTGCGAATCTACTGATAATATTTAATCAAATATTACAAACTGAATTGTTTGCACCTTGTTATAATGAGCACAATACAAACTATGCTTGTTAAGATAGTACAGCTGGGGGGAAAAAACCGATCCACCCTTCGTTTTTCGGCTGCTATTGGTCAAGGAATTTTGTGAAAGGTGTCATTTTTCAGGAAATAGCATAAGAAATTGAGAACTGGCAACCAAAATTGTATAAGGGGTCGTCTACATATTAAATGAAATCATGAGTTTTTTTTACACAAAAATGTTCAGAACCTTCAAAATACCCCAGGTATAAAAAAGAATGATTCATTTTGCATTATTTGCTGAGTTATAAAAGCATTAATTTTGAACTCGTTTAGGGGGAAATCTCCAAATTGAAAAAGGTAATATTTAGGGTGTCTTTTCGAAACGACAAGCTAACAAAAGGGTTACCATAATCTCGCCAAAGGATGCTATAATTAAACCTTTTTCACTAATATTGTGATTTTTTTTTATGTTTTTCCCTTTTTTTTTAATTTTGGATTTTAAAATTCAGAAATAAAATAAAGGGTAGACGAGAAAAAGTTTTAATTTTAAATTAAGTCACACATACGATTATTTATAACGAACAGATTTTCAAATGCGATTAGTTACAATCAGATAGACAAACATGATTATTACATTTATGTTTTACATTTTATGCAAATTTTTGTTTCATTCATATTGCTACAAAAAGTTTGTGTAAAATTCGGCGCATTGGGTCTGAGACATTTCCGACAGCCGATATCCCGACAAGCCAAAATCCCGACAAGCCGAAATCCCGAATGAGTCAAAATCCCGAATGGGTCTAAATCCCGAATGGGTCGAAATCCCGAAAATAGATTTTTGTCCATTTCCTCGATTTTTTTTAAATATTACAGATTATTTATTTATTTAGTTATTTAGTCAGTTAGTTATTTAGTCAGTTAGTTATTTAATCAGTTAGTTAGTCAGTCAGTTAGTCAGTCAGTTAGTCAGTCAGTTAGTCAGTCAGTTAGTCAGTCAGTTAGTTAGTTAGTCAGTCAGTTAGTCTGTCAGTTAGTTAGTCAGTCAGTTAGTTAGTCAGTCCGTTAGTTAGTCAGTTAGTTAGTCAGTTAGTTAGTCAGTCAGTAAGTCAGTAGTCAGTTAGTCTGTTAGTTAGACAGTCAGTTAGTCAGTCAGTTAGGCAATTAGTCAGTCAGTTAGTCAGTCAGTCCGTTAGTCAATCAGTCCGTTAGTTAGTCAGTCTGTTAGTTAGTCACTCCGTTAGTTACTCCAGACTTACTAACTTAGTCTAACTGACTGGCAATTAGTTAGTCAGTGAACTGACTGACTCACTGATTAACTGACTAACTAACTGACTGACTGATTGACTAACTGACTGACTAACTGACTGACTAACTGACTGACTGATTCAACTAACTGACTGATCAACTAACGGACTGATCAACTAACGGACTGACTAACTAACGGACTGACTAACTAACGGACTGACTAACTAACGGACTGACTAACTAACAGACTGACTAACTAACGGACTGACTAACTAACGGACTGACTAAATAACTAACTAAATAAGTAAATAAATAAGTAATTTCTAATAAAAAAAAATTTTTAATCGAGAAATGGACAAAAATCTATTTTCGGGATTTCGACCCATTCGGGATTCGTCTATGTCGGGATTATGGTCTTTCGGGTTTCGGCGTTCGAGATTCTGGCTTGTCGGTATTTGGGCTTTCGGGATTGTGTGTCCGGAACCCCAACTCACTTTATCGGTAATATAAACCACATATTACAAAACGAGAGTTACGATCTTAACACGATATTTAAGGAAAGCAAAATAAAATTACGCAGAATGATTTGGCAATGATTTTTAACCAAGGCAATGGGCACTAATCATTTTAAATAATCAATGTGGTAACAATGAAATATGCTAAACACCGAATTCCAATAATATTTTAGAGTATTTAATTTTTAATATAAAACACACTTTTTGAAATTGTATTGGAAATAATTACATTCAAAACATAGTAATCGATATAATTTAATGTTAATTATACAAACAAAATACATTGTATGCACTTAAACCAGAAAAGATTTTTAGACATTTGACAGACATCAATAATTTGAATAAACTTTTACAAAAAACGCTTTTCAACCACCAAACGATAATGCAAGTTAGGATCCGATTTGCTAAGTAATTTTTTACACGGTCCCTAAAATTCGTTTTTTTTCCAGTATTTTTACAATAACTCGGCAAATAATTGTTGTTGAATTAAAAAAAATTCGGGATTTTCGTTCTACTCGATCTACGTTATCGATTGATGTAACAAAAATTTGTGGTTGCTATTCATGTTTTATTTTTTCTTATTACATTTAAATAAAAAAATAATAAAAATGAAAAATTGATGAAAAAACTTGTGTGATTTGTTTTTGGAAGATTAAGAAGTATATAATGAAAAAATTTTTGGTTTAATTCATTTTATTTGTGGAGGTATGAATAAAAGTTTGTGAAACTTTTTTAACATTATGGGCGTTCAACTTTCAATGCTTATATCTCAACAAATAAAGCAAAGTAATAAATTTTTCTTTTGGATCTGGGGTATTTTGAAGATGATAAACATTTTTATATAAAAAAAATTGGGTGTTGCCATTGGAATTTTCAAAGTTGGTACTCATTTTAATATGTAGACGACCCTTTATACAATTTTAGTTGCCAGTTCTCAATTCCTTACGTTATTTCCTGAAAAATGACACCTTTCACAAAATTCCTTGACAAATAGCAGCCGAAAACCGAAGGGTGGATCGTTTTTTTTCCCCAGCTGTACAATAATATACAGGCGATTTTTAAATAATTTTTATAAATATATTTTTGAGTGTTAAACAAATGGCATCAAGAGTATGATTTAATTTTATTGTTTTATGAAGTTTAATATTTATAAATTGAAAAAAAAATTAAGCTGCGTTTAAACTAAATAGTGAAGAAAAAAATAAATTAAAAATCCTATTTTGTAACTGGGATTCTTTTAAACAAATACGAATCTTTAAGACTACTTGGAACACCATGTAAGGAGAGACAGGAATACTCAGTTTTACCCAATTTTCCGTTTTTTCCTTTCAATTTTTTAACGCTATTTAGTGATGTGTAAATGTAGTTATTTTTTCTTAATTCAGTACTACCTAGTCATTATCATTATATATCATTATTTTTCCAATGTAAATTTGAAAAAAATTCATCTATTCAAAATTTAAAATTTGGGTCAAGTATCCTAAGGTATAAAAATATTTGACCACCCCATTAGGGATACTTGACCTAACTGATACATTCGTGAGTATGACTTAAAATTGTATTTATAAAACGTTTACATTTGGTTCTCGAGATCTGGTTTCTGGTGCTTCTGGTTTCATTAAAGACAATTCAGGATATCTACTTATGAACATCGCATCCAAAAGCTGCTCATTCTTTGACCGAAATTTCTGGAAATATTTCAGATATCAGTCGTAACCAAGATTGGTAATTAACTGAGAATCAAAAAAATTGATTCAAAAGAGCCATAACTCCTTTTAATAGGTGGTCGGCTGACCTTTTTTTTCCATTAAAAACATTCTTTGCTTTATATGAAGAAACAAAATTTTTGTGGCCACACTGGGCTTTTCTGACACATATTTTAAAACATTGTTCTAGGTGGACCAAACGTTTTGGTGATGATGTGGGACCCATCCATTAACCTTTTTCTGTAGCTTTAGAATTATCTCATGGATTAAACACTCTGGGTTCAACACCCTCATTATTTACTTATATTTTTCAGCAACTATAATAACATAAAAACAAAAGAAAGTCAAAACAAAGAAAATTCATTAAACCTGCCAAATGAATTTGAATAGTAATCATATCCTTCGGTCAAGTATCCATATTTGCAATTTTACTACATAACCCTAAAATACCGCCAATACAAAGTTTTTATTATATATAATATATATTATATATTATATATAAATTTTCGTTAAAATCTAAAATAATATGTATTAAAAAATATAATCGAAAAAAATAATAATATTCAATTTAAAATAAAAAAAATTATATATAATGAAATTTATATGCCATACAAATGTAACAAATTGTAGGCATTAAAAAATGTTTAAGCCATTTGATATCATAATAGTTTAAACACGTATGCAATGCTTGGATTGTTATTTTCACCATGTGATAAGCTAATGGCAAGAAATTAAGTGATACCACTTCCGACTTTCAAAAATGTTTTCAATTAAGAAATAAAACCATTTCAAGTCGGTCTGCATTATACTTAAAGTTGTTTGGGGCAATTTCAATATTGGTTTAAATGTGATAAGGTACAATTTCCAAACATATATTGTTTCTTCTAAGGAGGGTAATGATTATAAAAATGTTTCTGTTCACTACCTGACAAAATGATCATAAAAGAATCGAACTGACCATTCTTTCCTGCGCTCGTGCTTGTTGTACGGTAATGTTGGAATTTAAATACATTATAACACAAGTCAATATGGAGAATAACAGATAAAGAATTCATGATTTAATGTTTATTAGTGGCATAAATGTCTTGTAAATATCTGTAACCCTTATTTTCATGATCATCAATTTTTTAAAAATTTGTTTCAATTTTCAATTTTTTCTGTTTTTTTGCAGCTAAAATAAAGATTATTTAGTGTCATAAACTTTCTAAAATAATTAGTGAAGTAATTAATTAGAGTTTTATAAAAGGTAGAATATATGCTACTGCATGATATTGGGGTTTGTTGTTGTATTTGTGTTTCCTGATAAAGGCAGTATAAGTCAAAAAATTATGCTACGTACAAATATTACTTTAATGTAATTTGGAATGTAGCCTAAACTGATTTTTTGCTTCAAAATGACGTATCCCACTTGTTTGTGAAACTTGCGGTTTTGTTCTGTGAAAGTGGGTGACAGACAGACGGACGGACTGAACAATTATAAAACCTTCCACTTTTTACGTTATAAACGTAGTGTGGAAGCTAAAAATATTCAAGTGTAAGTAACAACTGATCATGTCAATAACTACCCTAATTTCATGAAGTAGCATATATGCAACCTTCAGTTTTTATCTTGTATTTTTCCAAAAACAGTGGTAATCAAACAACTTAAGCATTTTTTTTAAACTACAGAACATAAGAAATGTGAAAAATATTCTTCAAAGTAAAAAAAAAAAAACAAATTTAATATGAAAAATAATTCAATGAACTTTCCTTGTACAGACGACAAGACATGATGCACAAACACAACCCAACAAGTTACCTTCCTCTAAAACAAAAATAATTTTAACTTTGCACTCTGAACGAAGCTTCTATACTGTTTTTCTAACAAATAACAATGCAACATACTCGCTGACGTCACTTAACAAACAGAAAGTAGGGGAAAACCCCAGGTAGCATATATGCTACTTTATAAGAATAAGTGTTAATGTATATGATATAATCCGATTATTAAATTTCAAATGGTTTATATTTTACCTTCATTTAACACATGATATTATTTAGTATAATGAATGTAGCGATTAAATTTACGAAGATTTATACTGAGGATTAAAATAATAAGTTTAATTGTTTATTAAAACCTACTTTGCATTTTTAATACAATTGGTACAGATGAATGAATGTATATCAGATTAAGGCATTTAAAACTCATAATGAGCTTTTGAAGTGTAAATTGATTCATTTACAAGGCTAGAGGAAACCGAAAGTTAATGTACGTCAGATTTAAAAATAAATGATAATCAAAGTATCTACTCATTAACTTTGTTAACGGAAATAATGAAAATCATTAATTAATTCAAATGCATACGTCTATAACGGTACAATTTGAATCAAATAACTGGGGTTGATTGCATCTTTGACACTGAATTGTTGGAAAACGCAACTAAAAGCTAATAATAATCGAATTTGGCTGATGTATGTTAATTCTTTGTTTGATGTTGGTTTAATTAAAAGAGTACTTTAACGAGCATGTTTCACAAATAGAAGGTCAACAGTTCCACTGGAATGAAATTAAGCCTGAATTGGTTAATAAATGTAGTAGGATGAGCTTAACGTGCCATACCACTAATCACCGAAACCACCAATGAAATCCAGGAATGAAAGCAGGAATTATTTACGTCACATGAAAACAAAGCCGATTAGTTTTAAAAAAACTATTACGATCAATTCTTTATTCAATGCAAATTTTTGCGATTTTAGAAAAGGTCTAATTAAATTCCTAAATAAATTAGTTTTGTTATCAAACATACATTTTTCATGACTTGAACTCTTTGCGAAAGTATTTACTTTGTGATGCGATTTATTAAAGCTCGTACATATATTAAACTTAGAGAGTTAAAGAGAAAGCTAATTAATAATAGTAAACGTTGTGAAATGGAGCGTGTTTGTTCAGTAGAAGTTTTATTGAAATTCCCGAAACTCAGACAGAAATATCAACCACTTAACAAAGTATCCATTATTGATTTTATGAGATAAATATGATTCAAAATTAGCTATATTAATGTGAAGCTAAATTTAAATTTAGAAGCATTTTACAACTTTAAATCGTTTAACACATGGCATAGCTGATCGAATTTTTCATCGTCCTTAGAATAACGAAATATTTTTGAATAAATTGATATTTATAATAAGAATTATTTGCATAATTATTATAATCGTGCAGAAAATTATATAAATGCACTGTAAAGAAATAATGTAGGGTTATCTCATAAACCTCTCGGTAGTAACGTTAAAAATATGAAGATTACAATCTGACTCTTATTTAGTGGTGTAACGGTACTCGATAAATCTAGAGACAGCTATCGTGAAACCAGTTTTCTGGAGTAAAATTATGCTAAATTTTTGCAGTGTTAAAACTTGAATAAAAAAGTAAACTTTATTTGCTCAAAAAAACAACAACTTGAACCCATCCGATGCTATGTATGAAAAAGCATTTTATTTTATTCTGAAAAACATAAATAGTATTTTTATGGCTTATATATTTACTATTAATCCCTAGATTGTTACAGAAATATCGAGAGTAAATTTTTTTTTTAATTTTTTAAAAATATAAACATTTAACCGTATATTTGTGCAATGTTTTCTAAATATCGATAAACTAAATTAAATGATTAAAATAAACTACGATAGTTTCAGTTACTACAATTCAGTTCAATCCATTTCACTACTCGATTTCAGTAACTAATTTTTTAATAAGTATTGAGTATTTCTCAGCAAATCAGACGAAAACATGCAGTTTTACTTTTTAAGTGGACAGAATTCTAATTTTGATCTGTAGTTCTCTAACTATTTTTTTCAAAATGCATTTTTTCTATGCATTTTAAAGTTTGAACCATTATTTTCTTTTGACTTTTTTCCGTTACATGAAAACAGCAAAAATATTACAAGTAAGCAATTTGTAAGGCACTTCTAACATACGGGTCTAATTACTGTCTATAATTATATAAGTCAGTTTATGTGAGTATGTTTTCTTGTCAAAAAACAAAATTGAATCCGCCATTATATGAATTTAAGATAACGTAATAACCAGAAAATTTATTTAAGTGCAGGATCTGTATGCGTAAACATGCATAATTAAAACAGTCCATTAGTGAATGTTGTTCCAAATGTTCGCATTTAAGAAAAGTACTCAGTAGATTTAAAAAATTAAAATGAGGTAAAATAACGATATTTTGTCCAACATTCCATAATATTTGTTTCCAACACACCAATTTGTAAATTTGGCCTCACAAGTTTTAACTCTCACAAATGTCCCATTTAAACCTAATAACTAAAATAAAGGACGCTTTTGTATTCCTTTCTGCTTACATTATCTAAGATTCAAAGTGTAAGACACATGAACACAATAGTGTGCACTCTTAAAACAAAAGAGTGAAATCCACTCCTGTAGGAGAAGTGCATTTTCGGCACCGGAAAGGAGTGAAAATTAACTCAGACTGAGTTAAAACCGCTCGTTTTAAGAGTGTAGGACGTAGATTGTTTTCTTTTATTTCTTTTACCCACTCCGAAAATGAGTGAAATCCACTCCTATAGGAGAAGTGCATTTTCGGCACGGAAAGGAGTGGAAATTAACTCAGACTGAGTTAAAACCGCTCGTTTGTTTTAAGAGTGTGGGACAATTTATATAGAACTAATTAAGCAACACGACAAACGAATTTTAACAACTTAAAAGTTAACTTTTTAATCGGTAATGAACGGGGTATGGTATGGTAATGGTACAAATGGGGCAGTAATGGGTAAAATAATTATTATTTAAAACTTTATTGAATACAGTCGGCTATCAAGAAACAGACCCTTTAGACACTTTAAACTATATATTTAAAATAATTTATTTATTAAAAACAGCCAACACATTAAGTGGTTTGCACCGTAATCATGACTCTTTGTAATGGGAAAAATTACAAAGAGTGATATTATAGTATAAATGCAAAGGCAATTTAGTTACAAAAAAACTGCTTTGTATGAAAACCATCTACATTCTTACTGAAAGGAGTGTTCACTTAAACCGATTACGAATCATTTGTGATTATTATTAACACCTTTTTTACAGAATGAAAATGTTCACTAAAATTTTTTTTAATTCGTTTTTCGTGTAACTTAATTTGCCTTGTATATATTGTTCAGGATTATAGTCTGCATTTATTTTGTACTATTTTGCTTATTTATACAAATTTAGAAAATGAAACAAGCTTTGTTTATTTTAGCTTTTAGCCATAAATTGGTTAAAAAATGCCTAAAAGAGGCCTAATGCCGATTTTTCAAAGAAAAATTTAAGCGAAATAATTTGACCAATGAAACAGAGAGGAACAGTGTGGAGATCTCTATATTCACATTGCAAACATAGGAATTAGCGGAGCCAATAACAAAAAAAATCGTATTTGATGTCTAGAATGTATGTTTATGTATAAATATGCACATCTTACCAATTAGAACACCTTTTCAAGAATAAAGGAATATGACTAACAGGGAGGCCACTCACTAGATGGCTAATGGAAGGTTTAAAGAGAGATCTGAACAGATGCAAAACAAGGGAGGAAACCGATGGGGGATCTGGTGATAAAGTAGTTGGTGAAAACTACTAGAGGCAGGCTTGGTCTGTAACAGTCTATAAATAGATTATTTCTCGGAGAACTAACATTAGTTGCAAAGAAAAAACGAAAAAGTATTGAAATTCGGAAGAACACACTCAAAAAAGGAAAGGAAAAAAATCTGTTTAAAAAATATGAAATTGAAGATACAATTCCGTTAAGCGAAATCAATTATGTACTGTATAATCTTCATATATAATTCACGAATAAAATTTTTGCTTCCAAGTAACTAAGCCCTTAGATTCGAATAAAATACAATTTTACAACCTAATGATGGACAAAGCGCGAGATTCACGAGATCAAAAGAAATAAGAATCGGTTGTTATCCTAGTAGACGCCATTAAAAGAGCTTGGTTACTTTTTTCTCTGTTGGCCCCATTAGCACTTAGTTCTCCACAACGATAAGAAAATTCTCAAGTCCCACGGAAATAAATTTCTTTGACTGCATCGCTCGAGACTTTTTTACAACTTCATTAAGCCTTTGCAGGGCATAAAAGAAAAATATTAAGACCGCATGCAATACAGAGAAAAAAATATTTGTCTAAATAGCTTTTTTAATTGAATAAAATGTTTTGTGTAATTGAAAGATATTCAGGCAAACACACACACAAACATTACAATGGTTTTTTAAACCAAAGGTATATTTTTTGTTGATATAACACAATAGCAAAGTAAGTGACTAAGTATTTATAGATTATATTTTTATTTATTTTAACTTCGTTTCTGAATGAAGTCATTTTAAATTCATTTTTTGACCTCTCATTTTGTTTATTTTTTGCCAATTTTTCATTCTTTTTAATTCGAAATAAGTAAAAAAGAAAAGAAAATTAGATATTGATATGCTAGAAATGATCTTAAAAATCTTTTATTATGGAAAGGTATTACCTCGGATATCTGTCTGTCATTTTGTCCCTCTGTCTGTAGGTCCGGAAGGACATCTGTTAACCTGTGTATCGACGAACTACCCACTTAATTAACATTGATATTTTAATTTTATTCATTCAAATCGCTGTTACCACATCATCATAGCATCATAAATTTTATTTATGTAAAATGAACATTTGAAATTTTTTTTGTTGTTAAATGTATTAGTTTGGAATGACGACATAATATGGAACATAATCTGATTCCTTGGTTGTTCATGACTTGTTTACCAAGAATGCGGAAAACCGTTCAAATTAATGATTCATAACAAATCTAGTTAGTTTTAATATACATTTATTTGTTTATTAATGTATAATCTATAAGTGCGCTCAAAACACATATTATTCACTATGCTATTTATTTTTATGGCTTTTGCTTTTCAGAAAGTATTGTAAATTCACGCCGTTGGGATATTATTTAAAGATTGTAGATTGGGGTTGCATGCTGTTGTATTGTTTTTTTAAATTCATAAATAGTTGTTCGAAAATTAAAAATATAAATTGAACATTTTGTTTACATTTTTAGAGCAAGCAATAGTTAAATCCTTGTATCCGTTCCATCGATATTTCGCAGGTTTTGAAAATGTCCCCAATGATTAATTATACTAGTTTTTTATTCTTAAATAAGTATCAACGGATAAATTAATTAAAACTATAATTTTATACTATATTTAAAAACAAATATGATCAGTAATTTAGCAAAAAACTCGAAACAACTAGAACTTGCAAAATTTACCGATGAATGGATGATAGGATTTGAATCAATTTACATAATTATAATTATTCATCAAACTGCAAATAAATTTAGCAATTAATAAAGAATATTAATTTAATTTGTGGAAGAAAATTTAAAAATCAATGACATTGCAAATTTTGACGTTTAAAAGTTTAAATGACAAGTAAATTATGTGTTTGGCAAATTTTTCTAAGGTGTATAATTCTTGTGTGGAAACGGTTCCAGGTGAGAGCTGATCTTACAAACGTACTTGTTTTTTATAAGAATTTTAGTGAGTATTAAAGTAACAGGAAAATAGGCTAATTTAGTTTTTTGCGGAACCTTTTTGGTTTTTAAAGATGTTTAATTTGGTGCACTTTATCATACGAATTAAAAAAAATCACTTAATGTGTATTTTTGATCAACGTTGTACTTTTTATGGCATAGAAGTATTTACAAATGAGTAAAACTAAACCATCGTACAAATTTTTAGTTAACCATTTTTTAATTGTGTTTTTCTTTATTTTGTTTCTTATAATGCAGAGAATAGAAGTGTTTAATAGACGCGTTTTAATTCATGTAACTGCTTTTAATTATGATTGAAAGTGCTTAAAAAAATAACAGCAATGCTTTAATTATCTGAACAGCTGGGACGTGTTGAATAATCGGATTGTTTTTCTCAAAAAGGTAATATTGTATTTATTTAGTGTGTGTATTTTGAAAAGAGCAAAAAATCTATTTAAAAAACTGCTTTGAATTAAATGAAAAGGCAACGCTCTTCCATGTCATAAGCATGGCCGGATGAATAGATAGAGCAGAATCAAAACATTTAACTTCGGATAGTTGGAGTTTGGATGATTGAAGTTCTATAATTTTGAATATCTTGCTACTAAATTCTTTTTTTAATTAATTAAAAGTTAGTGGTTACACAACGAATGTCAATTGCTGCTGTTTACAGGAATAATAATTTGTAAATATTAGTTATTGCATATTTATGAATTCATCAACGCAATTTTTTTTAAAAATTATCCTTAATTATTCAATAAAAAGTTGAATAAATCTGTAAAGAAAGATAGACATTTTTACATAAAAACCTAGTTTAAATTTTACAAATAGGTAATTAATCTAAAGACACTGCATACACTGTTTTAAAATTCGAAATAAAGTACCTTAAATTATCAAAGTTATTACTTTTAAATTTTTAAAAGAAAAGAAAAGGTTTATTTTCGATGGCGAAAACAGTAGTTAGGATTTTTTTTAAAAATTGAAAGTTATTATCTTGTAATCACCAAAGCAGGTAGTAATTTTTATTTGCAATTAAAGTTTGTACTAACTTTATAGAAAATCGATATTTTTTCTCAAATATACAAACTAAAAACACGATAAATAACACTACGAAATACATAAAATAGTTATGTAAACGAAAATAGTTCATTTTCTAGCAAATTGTTTTTTTTTCTCAAAATTTTCTTTTACGAAATTCAAGCGTGCACTTTTATATCTGAAATATAATTTTGATTTTCCTTTGCAGATTATATCATAGGTGTTAGTTTATACCATTGAATAAATTTTTTTGTTTGTTTTTCTCTCTACTTCAACATTAAATTACAATATCAGTTAAAGTTACGTGAATAACATTTTTGTTTATTTTTAATTCCATTTAGCAAATACTTTTACTATTGGGTTAAAAATGCGATAGTCGTTTTAGGCATAGTTTCTTTAGGACTAATTTTCGAAACGAAATTCATCAATAAAAAACTTAGGTTTAAATAAAAATCAGCCTGAGAGAGAGAGAGCAGATATACAAAGACATCAAAATATCTTAAGGAGATGAAGGGAAAAAAATTATTAAAGTAACAATAAAAATGAAATATCCTAACAAACATTAAACAAATAAGAACTTGATTGCTCATTAAAGTTAAACAGACTGCTTTGAAAATTACTCAGAAGTATTTTTTTCTTTATGAAAGGCTTTCAGAAATCAGTTATACGTAGTGCGATAAGCGTAAAAATATCTTAAGGAGTATCAAAATATCTTAAGGAGATGAAGGGAAAAAAATTATTAAAGTAACAATAAAAATGAAATATCTTAACAAACATTAAACAAATAAGAACTTGATTGCTCATTAAAGTTAAACAGACTGCTTTGAAAATTACTCAGAAGTATTTTTTTCTTTATGAAAGGCTATCAGAAATCAGTTATACGTAGTGCGATAAGCGTAAAAATATTTTAAGAGTATCAAAATATACTTAAGGGGATAAGGAAAAAATATTAAATGTAACACAAATGAATATCTACAACTTTAAACAATAAAGACTTGATGCTCATTAAAGTTATACAGATGCTTGAAATACTCAAGTATTTTTCTTATGAAAGGCTATCAGAATCAGTTATACTAGTGATATAGCGTTTAAAATTTAGGTATCAAATTTAAGGAGTGAAGGAAAAAATATAAAGTAACATAAATGGAATTCTTACAACATTAACAAATAAGAACTTGATTGCTCATTAAAGTTAAACAGACTGCTTTGAAAATTACTCAGAAGTATTTTTTTCTTTATGAAAGGCTATCAGAAATCAGTTATACGTAGTGCGATAAGCGTAAAAATATCTTAAGGAGTATCAAAATATCTTAAGGAGATGAAGGGAAAAAAATATTAAAGTAACAATAAAAATGAAATATCTTAACAAACATTAAACAAATAAGAACTTGATTGCTCATTAAAGTTAAACAGACTGCTTTGAAAATTACTCAGAAGTATTTTTTTCTTTATGAAAGGCTATCAGAAATCAGTTATACGTAGTGCGATAAGCGTGAAAATATCTTAAGGAGTATCAAAATATCTTAAGGAGATGAAGGGAAAAAAATATTAAAGTAACAATAAAAATGAAATATCTTAACAAACATTAAACAAATAAGAACTTGATTGCTCATTAAAGTTAAACAGACTGCTTTGAAAATTACTCAGAAGTATTTTTTTCTTTATGAAAGGCTATCAGAAATCAGTTATACGTAGTGCGATAAGCGTGAAAATATCTTAAGGAGTATCAAAATATCTTAAGGAGATGAAGGGAAAAAAATATTAAAGTAACAATAAAAATGAAATATCTTAACAAACATTAAACAAATAAGAACTTGATTGCTCATTAAAGTTAAACAGACTGCTTTGAAAATTACTCAGAAGTATTTTTTTCTTTATGAAAGGCTATCAGAAATCAGTTATACGTAGTGCGATAAGCGTAAAAATATCTTAAGGAGTATCAAAATATCTTAAGGAGATGAAGGGAAAAAAAATATTAAAGTAACAATAAAAATGAAATATCTTAACAAACATTAAACAAATAAGAACTTGATTGCTCATTAAAGTTAAACAGACTGCTTTGAAAATTACTCAGAAGTATTTTTTTCTTTATGAAAGGCTATCAGAAATCAGTTATACGTAGTGCGATAAGCGTAAAAATATCTTAAGGAGTATCAAATATCTTAAGGAGATGAAGGGAAAAAAATATTAAAGTAACAATAAAAATGAAATATCTTAACAAACATTAAACAAATAAGAACTTGATTGCTCATTAAAGTTAAACAGACTGCTTTGAAAATTACTCAGAAGTATTTTTTTCTTTATGAAAGGCTATCAGAAATCAGTTATACGTAGTGCGATAAGCGTGAAAATATCTTAAGGAGTATCAAAATATCTTAAGGAGATGAAGGGAAAAAAATATTAAAGTAACAATAAAAATGAAATATCTTAACAAACATTAAACAAATAAGAACTTGATTGCTCATTAAAGTTAAACAGACTGCTTTGAAAATTACTCAGAAGTATTTTTTCTTTATGAAAGGCTATCAGAAATCAGTTATACGTAGTGCGATAAGCGTGAAAATATCTTAAGGAGTATCAAAATATCTTAAGGAGATGAAGGGAAAAAAATATTAAAGTAACAATAAAAATGAAATATCTTAACAAACATTAAACAAATAAGAACTTGATTGCTCATTAAAGTTAAACAGACTGCTTTGAAAATTACTCAGAAGTATTTTTTTCTTTATGAAAGGCTATCAGAAATCAGTTATACGTAGTGCGATAAGCGTAAAAATATCTTAAGGAGTATCAAAATATCTTAAGGAGATGAAGGGAAAAAAAATATTAAAGTAACAATAAAAATGAAATATCTTAACAAACATTAAACAAATAAGAACTTGATTGCTCATTAAAGTTAAACAGACTGCTTTGAAAATTACTCAGAAGTATTTTTTTCTTCATGAAAGGCTTTCAGAAATCAGTTATACGTAGTGCGATAAGCGTAAAAATATTTGTCACACGTTCGAAAATGATAATTCTAGATATAAAAAAATGTTTATTTTAAATGTACACGTGTTACTCTCCGTCTTTGACAGTCATATAAAGATTTGTGTATGATGAGTTTTCATTAAGAGTTAAAACAAGTAACTTCTTCTTAAGTTGGTTAGTAGTTTATCTAAGTAATATACTTAAAATTTCTTAATTTAGAGGTGAAGAAGAATAAAAATAATACTATGGATGGTTGCATACATTGTCGTAAAATGTTTACCTTAGAAACTGCAAAAAGCATAAAAACTAAGAATAAAATAAGTACGAATTTAAAATAATATAAATAAATTATTTGATTTTTAATGCTACTGGAATCTTGGCTGAACTTAGCTATCATCGTTATGAGTTTAAATTGATTTTTCTTAACCTATTCGCTTCCTAGCAAAATCCTACACATTTATTATTTATGTCAACATATTTTTTAAAAAAACAAATATACATTAAAAAGCATGTTTTGGAAGGGATTTTAAAATAGTAAGCGTTTAACATTTGCTGAGCGGCACGTCAATTTAATGGAATTCAAGGTTTCGAGTGCAAAAATACAAATTTATTGCGTGTTATCAATGAAAAAACAAGCTCGGTCAGTTTTTTTTTGTAATTAATAGTAAATTTTAATTTTTTTCATGAAAAATGTTAAGTTTAATAAGTTTTTTTGTTAAAACACTTTTTTTGCAAGACCATCGAAAACGTGTTTGACCTTTTTGCTACGTCATTTGCTATACAATTAGTTGACCAGCTGCTTCGGTATCAGTATCGGAATTTTGAACAGCTTAAACATTTTAGTTTATAATAGAAAAAATAGCATTAAGAAATTTTTAAAAATAAGTTATGAAGTGAATTTTAAAAAGGTCCATGAATGTGTGTTTTCAGAGGAAAATTGTTAAGCTTCTTAATTGAAAGAAATAAAATAGATGAGTATTTGCTAGTGAACCAACATTTAAGTTTAAGTAATGAGTGATTGTAAATCCACTTTACATAAATTTTAATCACACACATTTTAGAAGTGTTGATTATTATTGGGCGTGCATACAAAACAATATCGCATCAAGGTCTCGAATATTAAAAACCTAGAAGTTAAACTCTCCTTTTTTGTTTATCTAACTTACAATATAAGCAATTTGTTTCCGATTCCCTAAAGCACAAAATAAGATAGCGACAAATTTAGCCATGTAATAGTTTCAAAGTTATACGTTAATGCACATCAAGTTAATAAGATTTTGACAAGAGAAACAATTGAATGATTGAATAAAGATACGCATACTCAGGAATGCCTATCTTTATTCAATCATTCAATTGTTCAGGGATGTTTTTTCTATAATTTTTCCGGTATAATTACTTTTGGGCGTTTTGTAACCGACAAGGCTTCAAGGAAGTAATGCGGAACCGTTTGATCAATATCTGTAGTTGGCTTTAATGATTTTGAAAACATTTAAATGACAATTTAATGCAATGTTTAAAAAAGACATTGAACTGTTTTATATTTGAAAGTTTACAAAAAATCGGATTACTTTTAACACTTACGCTATGTTAACTAATTTAAATTTAAAAAAAATAATTCTTGAATCAAATAGAATTTTTTTAACACAATTGTAAGATAATTGGTCAAAATTCTTCATGTTATATTATTTTATTTTTAAAACCTGGTCAACAGTTAATTTTTGGATCTATGGAAATAAAAAGTAAGATTACAAGTTTTAAAACTTCGAAATTTTCACAATGTTATGATATATAATTAAATCATATCAGCAGCGATTCTAATGAAAATAAGCCGGAAAACAAACATGGTAGTATAATGATAACTCTAAACTCCTCGGCTCAATAGCCTATTAGTCTGCCGTGCCCATATCAGCTTACGTGACCTAGGGCTCTGGGGTGCTAGGCATATGTCCCGGTAAGTTGGTCAGCCTTACGCGGAACCCCCAGTGTTTAGTTCCCAAGCATGCTTGGTCCCCATTTTACCAACCCACTTAAGGGATGAAAGGAAGGGTTAACCTCGTCCAATTTGCATTACCACTAAGCCACTGAGCCTCAGTATAATGATAATCTCTTGCAAAAAAACAAAAAAAACCCTAAAAGATTGGATAGTGAAAGTGAACTTATAAAATGTTATTATGGATAAGTAAAAATTCGTTATTTGTTTCATACAATCCTAGAACAGTATAGCAGATTAGAAACTAATGTATGTAAAAATGCAAAAATACAAATAGAAACTAAGAAAAGGAAATAAAAGTAGGTCCAATGAGCCTGCTTATCTAGCATAAATAAAAAAGAATTTCGATAAATCTGAGTATTGCAAATATACTACAAAAATGTAATTATTTAAAAACTTATTTTAATTTTTCCGTATATTAAACTAAAAACTTAAAAGTGTTAAATTAAGATTAAACTGATAGAACTTATCAATTTTTCAATAAAATAAATCCTTAATCGCTTCGCTAAATAATTTATCAAAATTCGATGTGTGTGTCATTTTAAAAATAACTTTCTTTGTATTTAAATAAAAGGCATTTTTTATATTATGTTTCAAGGAAATTAGAGTGGCACTAAAATGCCATGTTTCTATCATGTTGTTTTAATTAGTAAATTATATTTTGAAATCAGAAAAATTAGTAAGATATACTATAATTACAAACTTAATGCAAATATAAAATGACTTTTTAAACTTTTTAAACGCCTTTCTTCAAAAACATATTGACTTTAGTCAGTCAGTTTTTTTATTGACTTTAGTGTCAGTTTTGTGTTTTAAACCTTTTTAAAGTTTTAATTCTTGAACATCTTTTTTTTGTAAATCATATTTAGATTATTAGTTTCTTTTAAATTTAAAAGTTAAAACGATAAAAATCTTAGTATTTTTATTAGTTATAATTTAAGCAAAAAGTGAGACTTTTGTTTCCTTACATGTTATATTTTTGTTAAATTTAGGACAATAGGTCAAGAAATAAATATAAAATTAAAATTGACATTAAAAGAAAATAAGTACAAAATTTCGGCACATTAAGTTACGCGTTAAATACGTGATAATTGGTTAATATGATATAAATACAACGCACTCAATAACCTTTGAAATCTAAATTACCTCTAAAACTAAATTACTATGATAATATATCTTATGAATTATGTATAAGGGATAAAACATTGTTTGCCCTCATATTTTGAATTAGTATCAACATCACGTAGTTATGGTCAAGGTTTTTTTCTTCCCATTACAAATCCAGTAAAACCAAAAACACATATTTATGTGTAAACTCGTAATAAAAACTAAAAACTAGTATATTTCTCACTATCAAATAAATATAAAGATCTACCAAACCACCGAATAACAATATCTCCACCGAAATCACTACAAAATGAAATCAAATCAACACACACCTGTTAGTATTACGAGCGGGCCGAAATCTGTATCAGTAGGACAGCAGCGAGCGAAGATGAGCTTCGGGACGTGCTATCGCATCGGTTTGAGTCGACTGTGGTGCTTTTTCCCGCCTTCGAACTTTCCAACTGCGCGCACGACACGAACACCAAACCAAACACCCTCCGAGTGGATAGCTGCGGTGTTTGGTAGAGAGCAGTTGGTATGTATTATCGTTTTTCTCTCTCTTTCTCTCGCTTACTCTTTTTTACTTTTTTGCTGGTTTGTATTACCGTTTCTTTCTCTTTCTCTCCCTTTTACCCTCTCTTACTCTTTTTATTATACTCTTACTTCTTACTGGTTTGTATTACCGTTTCTCTTTCGCTCTTACTCTCTCTCTTACTCTCTTTCTTACTTTCTTACTTCTTACTGGTTTGTATTATCGTTTCTCTCTCTCTCTCCCGCTCTTACTCTCTCCTCTCTCTTACTCTTTTTCTTACTATCTCTCGCTCTTATTATCTCTCTCCTACTCTTTTTCTTATTCCCTCTCTCTCTCTCCTCTCTCGATTACTCTCTCTTTCATTACTCTCTCTCCCCTCTTTCTTGAAGATTCTGTTCTCCAGTAAATTAGTGTACCTTTATAGAGGCCGCTCAAATGTTTGATCTTGATTTTGTTATTAAGAATAGAAACATTTCTATGTTTTAATATTAGTTTTATATTTCACCAAATTACCAAATTGTTTATCAAATGCACATTAAAATAATTTTTATTAACAACTATTACTGAATGTTAAAAACAATATTAAAACCTTATAAATATCTATTTAAAATTTATAAAAGACAAAAACTTTATTGGTAAGTACCATTAAATTTTTTGTTTTATAAAAAGTTTTTATTATGATTTTTTAATACTTATATTAAGTTTCTAAATGATTATTCTAGATGATTATTATATTATTGCAATACAATTTCGAAATTTTTGATATTTTTCAGATATTTGTTAAATTCTTTCAATCCGTTTAAATGTAAAAAGGAAGTAGAATTTTTTTATTAAAATAAAAGTGGTTATTTGTTCTAAAAACTCTATGAAGTAGAACCAAATATTTATTTAACGTTTGAAGAAAAGAAAAAGAGATTTTAGGAGAAAAAATTTGTATTTTTACGTTAAATTATTATTGTTTAGTTCAAATGTTTCATAAATAATTCAATAAAAAATTAATTTGTCATAATTTCATAACCGTGGTTTCTTTTTTTACAATTTATGCATTAAAAGGTGAATATTTTGATTGAATAACTATTTGTTAACATATTAAACGTAAAAATTAGATTTAATTCCTACCAAATAAAAAACAAAAAAATCTTTGGCTTTCTCTTAGTAAACGTGAATTTTCTAAGTAAAATGTTTGTACAACTCGTTACATTAATGTGTAAAACTTGTTAAATTGATTCGTAATTCAAAACATAATCACGTAATGGATTCTTATTTTTCAAGAAATTGCATTTCTAAACCCAAATACATTTACAAAGTAAAATTCCATTTTAATATAATATAGGGATATCATGGATTTTATCTGATGGAATATTTTATGGTAATGTTGAAAAATTGTTTTATTTGTGTAAATGGGTATACTTTTTGGCTAATAGTATCGATGGATACGATAATCTGTGTTTTTCGAGAGACATAAGCTTCCAGTTAAAGGATTAGTGCGCTGAAGAGAAATAAGATAAAAATATGCTTGCATACATTTTTATTTATTTAATGATAATTGGATTTGTGACAAAGATATATTTTTATTACTGTTTTCATATAACATTTAAATGGGTAAATATAAGTTTGAATATTTTTGCATAAATTTGTTTACAAAGATATCTCTTGTCTTAAGTTTTAGCTTCGGTTTATCAAACAGCGGAAAAATTAACCTTAAATATCCGCATACATTTCAGATACTTTCCTGGATTTTTCGAGTTGCCATCGCTTAAGGGGGAATGAGCCCGCTGGACCACGGGTCTCCAGACCAAAGTGCCTTAGTGTTAATCCAATGGAGAAATATCAATTGTTCAATATTGCTCAAATATTTTTTTTAATTTTCAATAAATAATTTTACACAAAATATTCGAAGCAATTTCAAAAAGTGGATTGTAGAGACCTGTAATTTATCTACATTTAGCATTAAATAAACAGTTTGTAAAAATATTCAATGCAACCGGAAAAATATGGCTTAGAAAATATTTTGTTCCCCATTGGATTAACACTGAGGCACTATGTTTTGGAGACCCGCAGTCCAGCAGGCTCATTCCCCCTTAACGAGCTCTACGGATTTTCAAATTTTCACCAGAAACATAATTCAAATAATTCCATCCTTTTGGATAGTTCAATATAATGCCTCGTAATCAACAAGCAACCGAGGTCGCGACGCGTAGTGCGTAGTTATTAATGTTTTAGTGAGGGAACTTAGAGGTCGGCGGGTCGCGTCCGAAAGATATGACTATGAGTATTCAATAGTTGAGAAATAACTGAAAAAAAGTTGCGTCGTGCCGCGTAAAAGAGTTTTGTAACCAAGTGGATATTTTTGACATTTTCAAGGAAATTACGGATTTTATGTGAGATTGGTTCTAAAATTTAGGTGAAGGTAATTGATATATTCTATGAATACTACTGGTAAAAATGTGGCAAATTAGTTTCTCAAAATGTTTCAGAAACGTTCCTCAATTTTTAACTGCATAATTAATTATTGAATTTAGTTTTAAGTACTTAATAAAACCATGCAAAATTAGATATATGAGAGTTTATACATGTTTCCACTCACACTTATTGTTATAGTCTTAACAACTATACTCTTATAACTATACATTTTTCGCAATTTATTTGTAGTATATTGATCTTTTTAAAAATCTTATACAGTTTACTTTTTTTTATGCTCGGAATGAGACACACTCGGCATACTTGAGAAGGCATGTTCCTCAAAAAGACTTACCTCCCATCCGGGTGAAAAAACCATTCCTCAAACAATTACAGACAAAAAAGACATACCTAACAGTTGCACAAGCTAAAAAAATACATTAAAAAGGAGCAAATTTCAAACAAGTAATTACAAAAAATTAACACAAAAAATTATCAAACAAATACACAATATATTCTACTTTTTGCGCGATTCAAATATTAAAGTTTTTTTTAACAGAATTAAAAATAAGCGCAGATTTAAATACTAAAAATGCATACAGATGCTTAAAGAGATATGATACATAAAACTTAAAGCTGACAAATCTATGTATTTTCTTAACTTTTTGCAGCGTTTAAATTTCAATTGTAATATATATTCTATATAATATATTTCATTTTTTTTATTTTAAGAAATAGAGCTCAAACTGAGCAAGATTTATGCCTATTAAAATTGCCTACCAGCTTAAGTATCCAAAACTAAAATTTTTCAGCTAATTTCGGTTTAATTGGGTTTCTGGTGATACGTAACTGAAGCAAAAATACAAAAAACAATTTTTTTATAAGGCATAACTAATTAGCAAACTAATAATTGTATACTTTGAAACTAGTACGAAACTAGAGTTTGTCACGAGAATGTATAATTTCCTTATAAATATGATTCTAGTATTTTCGCCAATTAGCGACTTAGTTTATTGTGTACAAAGCTAATGTGCGTTTAGACAAGGAAAGACTGTTTTTATAAGACATTGTGCAACCTTAAACTCCAAGAAGTTGTTTACGTTAAGATTCAAAATATAATCGCGTGCGGTTTCTGTCACTTTCTCATATTTTTACTTTGTTTTGTTTGAACGGACGAGGAAAGTTCATTTATAAGAAAATAGGTCAAAGTCATGATTGAACGAACTTGAAAAGGAAGGTTATTAGGAGCTGCCAATTACTTCGCTGAGTAGACACAGTCAGTGGTCTTTACGATTGGTAATTGTCATTTATTTGATGAAATTGTTAAGTCATTGTAATCAATAAATAAAGCAAATACAGAAGAATTGAGGGAAGAAAGTTGTTAAGAAATGGCATTTACTCACCTATTCAACACAATGATTGGTTTTCTTTTTGTTTAAGTGCAATTAAAGTATTCACAAAAGAGCTTTTCTAAAAGGAAATGTATATTTTTGCTTAACATAATTTTTCGTTTCAAAACAATTTAAAATAGAATTATTTTTTCGATTCAGGATTATTATATCTTTAAAAAGTTTTTACAATCGTATTAAGTACCCTTTATAGTTTCAATTAAATTCAAACACAGTTATTTTATTGTATCTTTACTGCATTCGCAAAAAACTCAAGTGACGGCTCTGGTCAAGTGACGAGGTCGACAGCGGAGTGAAACCTCAAAGCAAACTAGTGGCGCCATCGTGCGGAAATCGTTGTTAGGAAATTTCTACTCCACGGATTTAGCGAGCACGAATGTCGCAGTGTACAACTCAGGGCAAACACACAACATAAATATCCATGCCCATAAGCCGGGATTTGACTGCATTCTGACTGTAGCCAGATCCCTGACCATTCAGCCACTCAGTAAGCCCTGGAAAAATAAATAATAAATCTTCAACCGTAACAATGGGCTTATTTCACGTGGGATCTGGCAACAGCTCCGCGGCCTTGTTTTCATTTTTCTCGAATTACTTTTGTTGATATTCGAAATTGAGTTTTCTAAGAATAAGTTATTTTAGTTGTTATTTTTTAAAATTAAAACTTCTTGCTGTGCTGTTGGTTGTTTTAATCATTTATCAAGGAAAACTTTCATTGAAAGAAGTTGGAATGTAAAAAAAAACTAAAATATTCAGAAAACTCAATTTGGAATACCAAGGCAAAAGTAATTCGAGAAAAATGAAAACAACACCGTGGAGCTGTTGCCAGATCCCTCGTGAAACAAGCCTATGGTTAAGTAGACGGATAAACTGATGTTGGTTATTTAACAATTTTATAAAATACGAATAATTTAACAACATATATATTTCTTGCAGATTAGTTTAATTATGTTCAATAATACATTTAAAAGTGTCAATTTGTAAAGAAAAGTTAAAAAAACATTTTTAATCAAAAATATATCATCTACAAAATAACTACTTAAGACAGGGTGTCCATTTCAAGTTTTTTTTTTTAAATCTCAATTATAATTATTATTAATTATTTAGTTTGATTATTTAATACAAACTTATAATAATTCAAAGAAAGTATTGGCTGATAACCAATTATATATTTCAATATTTTTCTATTTTTTTTTTCATAGAAGCCTCAGTTATCATCTAGTAAGTAGGAAATAAAAAATAGTTTAATTGCCATTTTTAACAAATATAATCAAAATAAATAAATGCTACAAAAATTAAATTAATGACGCAAAATCTGATGCAATATAGTAAAGGTCGTGATATTAAAAATGTCGGTTACATATTTAAAATTTGAATATTCAGTAAAAATGTCTTGAAAGGTTGCGTTAGTAGAATGTATGTAAAACTTGGTAAGCGTTTAATCGAAAGATTTTATTTAATGGGGTTTTGCGATTTGTTAATTGATTTTTATAAAATTTTACGATGCAAAAAAAACTGAACTAATGGATGAATTTACATACTTCGGATCATTTACTTAAGTAATTACCTGTAAATCATTAGTAAAACTATTTAAATTTCTTACTCTTTTTAAGTTAATATGGGGATAAAATTGAGAGAACTCGATGCAAATTCATTTTAAAAAATGAATTTTTATTTAATTTTAGGTAATTTAATTACATGGTAATTTCTTTCTATATTTTTAGGATCGTCAAATCTCTCAAAATCAAGAGTTGCGAGTTTATATAGTTTAATTTGCTATGCGTATTAAATGCTCGTAAAATATTTTATTATATTAAAAAAAAGATTTAAAAAATTCTAATTTAATTATTCATACCAACATATTAATTTATAATTTATCATTTTAAATTAAGTTTAAACATAAATATGGAATATTTTTATACTTTTAATAAGCTTACTTGAAACAATGCATGCAAATGGGCTAAACATAGGTCTTGATACAGTAATACTAGGCTAATTTTGGCCGATACAAATACAGGTGTTTATGATCAAAATAAATACATTTGTTATTTTAACACTGATAGCTGATATTGAATTATTATTTTTCTAAGATTTAAATGGGGAGAAATTGGTGAAGCACGTACCACTTAACATTTTAAGAGTGTGCCTATCTCTCTTTCTCTCTTTCAACTATTTAAAACACTAAGTAATACCAATTTTTATAAACTGGAATAATTTTCAGAAAATTAATTAACTTTTTGATTCTTTCTGATTTGATTATCTTTTTTTTGTAACATTTAGTTACTTTAATTAAAAACATAACATGAAGTGACGGGCGATTATGAAAACTTGAAGAAAGGGCATGCTTAAAAGAATTTTAATTTCTTTGATTTCCTCTATTTTTATCACTTTTGTGAAAAACGCGATTTCAATAAATTTATAAAAATGCCGCGCAAGGCTTTTACCCACTAAATAGCCGAATATTTTCTGAAAAACTAAAGACAGTTTTGATAGAAAATAATTAAGTGTAAACATTTTGGGCAATTTTCGATCAGAACATTTTATTTTGGAAGTAACCATTTGATTCATGGTTAATTTTATGCTTTTCGAACATACAAAAATCTTTTTTGATACAGAAAGACTAGGCTAATTTAGACCGATACAAATACAAACTTTAAAACGCAAAATTGCTGGAATACTTGCTAAAACATTTTTCGTCGGAAAACCAACCCATAATAAAGCTATGGCACTACTTCAACGCGTGGCTGTGAAAGTTCTTTGGAAACTAAACAACAGTCACCGTTAAGAACATCCCTTCTCCCAACTATAGTACACAATTTGAATGCTTGTTACTATGTTTTCGGTTTAAGTAACAATCTGAAATTTTTCTCATAGCAGAAAAAAGCAGAAACAGGTCTCAAAATGACCGCTTGAATTAAACAAAAACTTTGATCGATGATGTTTGCTGGGTTGCTTCATCAGATCAACCTTACTTCAGCAAGCTCCATACTTCAGCAAGTTAATCTGCTTTTGTCATTTAGTATTCTATTTAAAATATGAAGCTGGTTGGAAAATCACTCCTAAGAAAGAATGTGCCGTCTACAGAAGTTGGATATCGTCAAAATCTCAATTATAAACATTTCGACACACATTTCGCTGATTTGGTGCGTTTTAAAGATAATTAAGTGATTTTGGCGACTATTAAATAGATATCGTCGTCGTCTATAAAATAGAAATCGCCACTAACACATCCATTATACAGCTCTAGCGCGATGACTTTCAAACAATCAACCAGCTAATAATTAATTTTAAAAACATATTTGCGCGTTTTGACAATAATTTTGCGAGCTTGGCAAAGTATTTTTCAAAAAATGGAACCATAAAACCCTTATATGTACAGCTGGGAAAAAAACGATTCACCCCTCGTTTCTCGGCTGCTATTAATCAAGAGATTTTGTGGAAGGTGTCGTTTTTCAGGAAAAAGCGTAAGGAATTGATTACCGGCATTAAAAATTGTATAAGGGGTCTTCTACATATTGAAATGAGTACCAACTTTGAAAAATCCAATGGCAACACCCATTTTTTTACACAAAAATGTTCAGCATCTTCAAAATACCCAAGTTATAAAAAAGAATTATTTGTTTTGGATTATTTGCCGAGATATTAAAGCATTGATTTTGAACGCGCTTAGGGGAAAATCTCCAAATTGAAAAAGGTAAGATTTAGGTTGTGTCTTTTCAAAACGACAAGCTAACATATTCTCGCCAAAAGGATGCTAGAATTAAACCTTCTTCACTAATACGGTGATTTTTTTATGCGTTTTTAAAACAATTTTTGGATTTTAAAATTCAGAAATAAAATAAAGGTTAGAAGATGAAACATTTTAATTTTAAATTAAATCACACATACAACGATTATTTAAAAAGCCCATATTTTCGAATATAATAATTTATTTACATAGCAAATATTTACATGAATATGATTATTTACATGAATATGATTATTTACATGAATATGATTATTTACATGAATATGATAATTTACATGAATATGATGATTTACATGAATATGATGATTTACATGAATATGATGATTTACATGAATATGATGATTTACGAATATAATTATTATAGAGCAAATATTTACAAATACGTTTACTACAGGATCTATATACAATGTGTAAAACATATAAAAAACTAACTAATACGAAGTAAACCTTCCTTCATTATCAATTACTTCTCTTATTCTTCGAGGCATTGATTCGATAAGGCTGTTGACTAGGTCGGGATCTTGGCAGATGCCGTTCCAAGAATGTAATGCAGCATCCCATAGCTGCTGCTTGTTAATTATTCCTTCAAAATTTACATTACTTTTCCACAAAGCCCAGATATTTTCAATTGGATTGAGGTCAGGGGCATTTGTAGGCCAAACAATGATATGAACATTGTTTTCTTGCTTATAAACCTTCCGCGATATTTAAGGAAAGCAAAAAAAAAAAAATACGTAAAATGATTTGGCAATGTTTGTTAACAAAGGCAGTGGGCACTAATAATTTTAAATAATCAATGTGGTAACAATGAAATATACTAAAAACAGAATTCCAATAATATTTTATTTAATTTTGAGTATTTAATTTTTAATGTTAAACGCACTTTTTGAAATTGTATTGGAAATAACATACATTTTAACACATAGTAATCGATATAATTTAACGTTAATTATACAAAAAAAAAATCACATTGTATGCACTAGAAACAAGAAAAGATTTTTAGACATTTGACAGACATCAATAATTTGAATAAACATTTACCAATAAACGCTTTTCAACCACCAAACGGTAATGCAAGTTGGGATCAAATTTGCCAAGTAATTTTTTACACGATCCCTTAAATTCTTTTTTTTTCAGTTTTTTTACAATAACTCGGCAAATAATTGTTGTTGAATTAAAAAATTCGGGATTTTGGTTCTACTTGATCTACTTTATCGATTTATGTAAAAAAAATGTGGGGTTGCTATTCATATTTTATTTTTTCTTATTTAAATTTAAAGAAAAAAAATATTAAAAATAAAAAAAAATGATGAAAAAACTTGTCTGATTTGTGTTTGGAAGATTAAGAAATATATCTCTCTATATTAAAAAAAAAGTAAGATCTTTTAAAGTGTGAGGAGCCATAACATCATGAAATATTGATGTTAGAAATCCAAAATTTTTTTGGAAGGTGTGTCTCCCTAATGTCTCGACCTAATTTTTTTTGTTTTTCAAATTTCCAATTAGTTTTTTAATTAAAAATAAAAATTAATTTTTCTCTATGTTAAAGTATAGGATTTGAAAGTGTTAGCAGCCATAACATGATGAAATATTGATGTCAGAAACCCAAATTTTTTTGGACAGGTGTGTCTCCCTTATGCCTCGATGCCCACTTATTTGTTTTTCAAATTTCCAATAAGTTTTTTAATTAGTCAGCCACAAAAAAATCTTATTCCTTTTCTGCATAACGGCCATAGAAATTCACCAGAAATGTGTGATTTTGTTACGTTCTTTTTAAAGAACAGTTGCTCTCTTTTCTGTTCTTTTAAAAAGAACAGTTCTTTAACTTGTTCTTTTTACATTGGTTTTGTGTTTATATATAGAAAAGGTTTACAGATTTTTTTAAAAAGATGATTTGGCCTTAAAATATATATAGCAAGATAGAAGGTTTATAGATTAAAATTATGTAAAAAAAGATAGTAAAAATTTTTGACAAAACTATTTTAAATAAACATTTAACATAACAATTACTCTGAAAAATTTTATTAGGTTAATTCTGCTAGACTGGAATAAAATGTTTAAATTTTTTTTATAAAAAGAACAAAAAGTTTTTTTTTTATTTTCGGAACATGTTATAACTATCACGTAATTTTATCTTTTTTTTTCTTCAGCTGGCAGATGGCTTTCTTTTTTTTTTATTTAATCTCTTGGTTTCGCAGCAAAACCACGGTGAAAGAATTTTTATTTTATTTTTTTATTTATCCTAAAAAATGTATTCTTATGCGAATAAAATAAAATTCGTACACTCGAATTTTTGTTTTTTAGAAAGTTTTTGAAAATGTTTTAATTATGGAAGTGGAAGTATCAAGATATGAACATGTTAATTACTTTGCAAATTTAGAAAGAAACGCTTGTTGAACATTGTTTTATGATTTGTTGTATAGCCAACATATTAAGCGAAATGTTTTTTTTAGCTTCCACACTACGTTTAACGTAAAAAGTGGAATGTATTATAATCGTTCAATTTGTCTGTCTGACACCCACTTTCACAGAACGAACCGCAAGTCGCACAACGAGTGGGATACATCGTTTTAAAGCAAAAATCAGGCTAGGTTACATCCCAAATTTCATTAAAATATTTATTTATGTGATATGATTCAGTTTGGATTGTTGTAATATCACAATAGAGTGAGATGAGAGTAATAATGAGTAAGAGTGATAATGAGTAAACAATAATGAGTAACAACAATTTTAAGTAAGAGTGATAATGAGTAAACAATAACAAACAATAGAAGATTAATGAAAATAGTTAATTTTGGCGTTTAAAAGTTTGAATTAGAAATAAATTATAAGCTGAAGGCCCTATTTGGCGAATTTCTTTCTGAGGTGTATAAATAGTGCGTTTTTTGGTGAGCACAAATATTGTGTGGAAGCGGTTTAAGTGACAGATTCTGTAACAAACCTACTTTTTAGTTTTATTCTTCGTTGTGAGATGCGTTTTTACAAGGATCTCACTACGTGTTACGTTTCACCATTTTTTGTTTACGTAAATGATAGTGTTTTTGTCTTTATGTATCTGTCCATGGTCTACTCAACTTTAAGGTCACAGAAGCTCTTTAGACGTCATGCAATCCGACCGGTCCGAAATGTAAGCAATTTCAAAGGAAAAGTACGAAACCTATTTGCGCACGGCCAATTATATATATTTATCTGGTTCCGAACAGGTTTCTTTTCTCTCTTTCGGAACAGCCAACAACCTGAAAAAAAGGAGGAAGGGAGTAATGTAAAAAAAGGAGGAAAAAAAGAGGAAGAATCCAAGAATGCAAGCTTGCGACCCAATGAGATTGCGCAGAAATATCCAAGGGTGCGAGCTTGCGGCTGAATATAACTATATTACCAAGGATCGACATAATTTTGTCATAGATACAGATCTGGATGGCAAAATATGCATAGGCCTGTGCAAAGTTGGGTTAGAAAAGTTACTTTCACCAGCGAGCTGGCCGCGAAGCGGCTTATGGGAAACCGGGGGTTGGTAAGCCATAGCGAGCAGGGGGCGAAGCCGCGAAGCGACCAATGGAAATGCGCAACAATTCCGGGGGTTGGCGAGCGATAGCGAGCAGGGGGCGGAGCCCCCTAGTAATGAAAAAAATCTTTGTTTAATTCATTTTATTTGTGGAGGTATAAATAAAAGTTTGTGAAACTTTTTTAACATTATGGGCGTTCAAGTTTGAATGCTTATATCTCAACAAATAATGCAAAGTAATTAATTTTCCTTTGGATATTGGGTATTTTGAAGATGATAAATATTTTTATATAAAAAAAATTGGTGTTGTCTTTGGAATTTTCAAAGTTGGTACTCATTTCAATTTGTAGACGACCCCTTATACAATTTTAAGCCTACTTTTCTTTTTTTAATTCGAAAGAATTAAAACAAGAAGTTCATAAAGAACTAAAATAGCCTACTTTCCTGTTACTTAAATACTTACTGAAGTTCTAATTGGGAAAAAACTAGGTTCCTAACAGTAAATATCATCAACAGCCATTTCTACACTAGATTTATACACATTAGACGGACAAAAAGTATGAAAGTTGGGTATCTGAGGTCATAGTTTTCTAACAAAAAAAGAATTTTTAAGATCCGAGGGATAGAACCGATTTTGGAAGGGGGGTACGGACAGACAGACAGACAGACGGACGGACAGACAGACAGACATACGAACAGGCAGTGATTTACATGACTCAAAATTGAATTTCAATGCTAATTCAATGGGAAATTCGCTGACACGTCCGGACGTACAGACAGACGGACAAAAAGTATGAAAGTTGGGTATCTGAGGTCATAGCTTTCTAACAAAAAAAAGAATTTTTAAGATCCGATGGATAGAACCGATTTTGGAAGGGGGGTACGGACGGACAGACGGACATACCCAACTTTCACACTTTTTGTCCGTCTGTCTGTACGTCCGGACGGACATAAATCTACTATCTGTCGGCGAATTTCCCATTGAATTAGCATTGAAATTCAATTTTGAGTCATTTAAATCACTGTAGGTATTGAAATGCGGTTGATGTCCATCTGTCTGTCTGTTCGTATGTCTGTCTGTCTGTCCGTCTGTCCGTATCCCTCTTCCAAAATCGGTTCTATCCCCCGGATCTTAAAAATTCTTTTTTTGTTAGAAAGCTATGACCTCAGATACCCAACTTTCATACTTTTTGTCCGTCTGTCTGTACGTCCGGACAGACATAAATCTACTATCTTTCGGCGAATTTCCCATTGAATTAGCAGTGAAATTCAATTTTGAGTCATTTAAATCACTGTTGCCAAATCAACAATGGCATGAGAAACTTTATTTATTTAAACATATTTGAAGCAAAATAATATTTTCATGAATCAGTTTGGAATTACGTCATAAAATGTAGCACAATTTGATGTTTTGATTATTCTTTAATCATCTACCAAGAAAGCGGCAAGGCATACTTTTGCATGCAATTATGCTTAGTTTTAATTTATATTTCTTATTTTTTAATGCAGTTCGGAGTAGTTTCATTACTTTTGTTATTAATAAATATTTAATTATTCTTCGAACTAAAAATAAATCACGAGCAGATGATATATAATATTTAATTAATTTGCGAAAGAGTATTAAGGAAAATAGTTGATTTTGGCTTTTAGAAGTTTAAATTATAGCTGGGTGCTGTGTTTCGATTCTTTTTTCTAATGTGTATAAATCTAGTGTAGAAACGGCTGTTGATGATATTTACTTTAGGAACCTAGTTTTTTTTTCCCGATTAGAACTTCAGTAAGTATTTAAGTAACAGGAAAGTAGGCTATTTTAGTTCTTTATGAACTACTTGTTTCCCCTACTATACACTTCTCGTGCGATGGTTCATGATTAGATTATATTAGTTTGAATTATCGTCGCACTAGAGCTACACGAGGGCTATTGGCGACGGGCGTGAATATTTTTAAAACCACAGTCAAGTGACGAGCCGACACCTGAGTAGGCACCCAACGCAACCTTTAAGGGCGACATCGTACGCAGCGTTAATACTTTGAAGGATATTTGACGTGCTCTCCCTCTACACGGGGTATTATTCGTCGGACATTTTTGGCTGCACGGGCCGTTTATAGGCCGGCAGTTACTTTGGCGATGCCCGGACCCAACCTGGGGCCTCTCGCATGCTAGGCGAACGCCTAACCGACTGAGCTCCCCAGCCTCATGATTCATGATAACTATCAATTCATAGTGTATAGCCTAAATACACCGCATATGTGCCGTCAACAGAAGTCCATCACCAAAATTTGCAATTTACAAGCCTACTGGACGGCCGAATGGTCAAGGGAGCTGGACAGGCAGTCAGAAGACCCCGGGATCATATCCCAGCATATGAGAATGGATAGTTGGGGTGTGTGTTTGTCGTGCTCGTTAAATCTGTGGAATCAAAAGTCCAGAACAAGCGCATAATGGAGCCACTGGTTTGCTTTGAGTGACCACTCAGGTGTCGACCTCGTCACTTGATCAGGGTTCTAAAAACAAGGCGTATTTCGACTGCGATAAATCTCCATGGAGGCTAGAAATAGACAGTCAGAAGACGTACAGCCTAACAATTAAAAAAAATTAAGTTGTTAAAGAGCCACAAAAATATTTCTTGCGAACAATAAAAAGTACTCGCAGAAATAAAGTTTTTGATAAAAATAACATATATATTTATTCAAAAGAAAAAATATCGATATCCATATATATAAGTAGTATTTTTCACAACCAATTAGATAATATATTGGCATTGTTTGATAACTACTTATTAATTGAGTAAAAAAAATTAAAACAATATAACATTTATTTTCTACACTAAATTGTACTTCGTTAACAAACAATTGTGCAAACAAATTAAGTGGGAGCGATGGCTTTGCTCCTATTTTTCTGCAAAAAGTTAAGAAATCCTGCTTCAGAAAGGATGTAAGAAAACATTATTTTTACAATAGAGTTGTCAATGAGTGGAATGTTTTATCAGATTATATGTTGTTTATTCGAAGAGAGCAGAAGAATTCAAGACAAATCTCGATAGTTATTGGCGATTGGTGAAAAATTAAAAATTTTTTTTGGACTAACCTTGCTGGGTCTCTGGGTGTTATTGGTCGGCAATATTTGTATTTATTTTGCATGGTTATTCAAGTAGAAAATTTTAACTTTACTAAACAATGTAACTTGTACTTAAGATAAAAAAAAAACAATAACATAGATTTGTTCATTATGAAGATCCGAAGATAGTCAGCATTCTAAATGCCAATTGCTTCACCTCACTGTAGCAATCTGGAAGACGATTCCATGCGTCGAATATAGGTGCCTCAACTCGCGGCATAAAGCTGTCCACTTTTGTTGCGTTACAAACATTCATTTATGGGCCTCCAACTTTTCCAACTTGCTTTTCAACTATGTAAATTTTCCACTCCACGAAGCTTTACTTTTTAAATCAATCAATTGCATTTCTAAAGATCCAGTATAAATTCCGATTGGCTCAATCTGGACTTCGTTACTATTTGTGTCGAGAGGATTTTCTATGAATGCAAGAGTGGTTTTGTTGGTTTTGAATTGCTCAATTCTGTCTGTAAATTCATCTTTAATTTTTTAACGTCCACACTACGTTTATAACGTAAAAAGTGGAAGGTTTTATGATCGTTCAGTCCGTCAGTCTGTCCGTCACCCACTTTCATAAAACGAACCACAAGTCTCACAAACAAGTGAGATACGTCATTTTGAAGCAA
Source organism: Oedothorax gibbosus (assembly GCA_019343175.1). NCBI lineage: Eukaryota > Metazoa > Arthropoda > Arachnida > Araneae > Linyphiidae > Oedothorax > Oedothorax gibbosus. The sequence continues at coordinate 6,522,749 of CM033272.1, forward strand.
AAAATCAGTCTAGGCTACATCCTAAATTTCATTAAAAAATGTCAATTAGAAGTTTATTTAAAATTTAAATAGCTAAAAATTTAATATGCATTAAAATAACATGCAAATTCTATTTTATTCAATATTTTCACTGTTGCAAATTCGTCAAACGTACGAGGAACTTTATTTAAAATAAAAATAAAACTCTTGAAAAAATATTTATTTATGTGATGTGTTATTCAATTTGGATTGATGTCACATCACAATAGAGTTCTTTTGATGGTTCATTATTTATGCATGACGAAAGAGGCATATAGAGAGTTCTTAGCACACACAAATTTGAAAAGTTTCGCTTTTATTTTTAAAGCATCAATTTTACTAATTAGTTATTCTTCGAACTGTAAATTAATGTAACAAACGATAAAAATTATTAATTGATTTTTTTTCGAAAAAAAGTTAATGAAAATGAGAAATAGGCTTGTTTCAACACTTTGTCAAAGAAAACAAAACAACCAATGGAATCTCAGTATGGAGAGCGTGACACCTTAAGAAATATTCCCATTATGGCGACTGAAAGATGTTTATTAAGAATACGACAGATAATGTTCGTTTTTCGCATGAAAATCGTGTTCTTTTTCTATTTTTAAATTAATGTAAAGTTAGATGATATGATAATGGTTTCGCTTTTATTTTTGAAGCAAAAAAAAAATATACACAATTATTCTTAACTCGAACTTCTTCTAGTTTTGGCGTTTAAAAGTTAAAATTAGAACTTGCTAAGGGCCTGTTTGGCGAATTTCTTTCTAAGGTATATAAATAGTGTAAACCCTGGTGAGCCCAAATAATGTGTGGAAACGGTTTAGGTGACAGATTCTGTTACAAACCAACTTGTTTTATAACTGTGCTGAAGAAATTCGTGTCAATTGTTGTACTGGTATTATCGCGATATTGCTTTAACAATTGAAAATGACGTAATTTATTGCTCTGAATATCTTTTGCAAAAATAATTAATTTTTCTTAAAAACAAACCAATTATTCTACCAAAACATAGGCTGGGTTTTCCTTTCCTTCTAGTTTTTGATTAAGCTCATTTAATTTCGCTGTGATGTTTGCCATAAAATATTTTTTGGCAACCATTTTACATTTTTAATGCAGGATTAATGCATTAATGAGATTAATGCCTTTTCATTTAAAGAATGCATTTATTTCACTTGATCACAAAGCAAAACTTTTCAACACCTTACCTTTAAAAAACAATAGCACTTTATTGTGAAGTTTTATCGACGGCGACCATTCAAGAACTTCCGACGGAGAGCGTGCTGAAGTCAGTGACTATTATCATGAGGTAAGGGTGTGGTGAAAAGCGAGTAAAAGTTGCTGATAGAGAGAGATAGAATCGGTGAATAATCCTCCTTAATTGATTCATCAATCCTGTCTCGAGAAAGATTTTTCCTTAAGCTTTTTCTGTTGCCACTCAAGACCTGAAATACACCAATTGTAAAGAAACACAAAAATCTACCTCCTCGTTAATCGATTCACCAATCGTTTTTCTCCAGAAAGATTTTTTTTTTCATTCAGCTTTTCCTGTTGCCACTCAAGACCTGAAACACGCCAATTGTAAAGAAACACAAAAACCTGCTTTCCCGGCCCATTTAAAGCAGTAGGATGTTTTTAGAGTTCGAAGCCCCCTCCCCTAAACGATCTATTGATATATACAACTGCTGATAAACTGCAACCACTACAAATGAATCTCCAAAAGCACGACTAATATACGACAGATTTAGAACTCAATCGCTTAGTGAGGGTTATAAAGTTCTAAATGAGCGTTATAAGGACGCCAAACACCAGCGCCAAAATTGGAGAAGACTTGTCTCCAGGTAACCCTTCATCAGTCATGTTTTCTTAAGATTGAGCAGTCTTTCAAGTATACATTAAAAACCATCCCTCACCCACCCCCCTCAACTCCTATAAAAGTTGGTGCAGCTGCGAAATAATTTGTAAGGATTAATACCATTTTTTTTTACAAATTATCTTTCTATTTTAAGTATTTCTTTGTTGTTTAAACATTGCTTTATTCGGGTATTAAATAACGACTTTTTTAACCGTCAATTCCTGTGCAATTAAAAGTCGAAAGAGTAATTTTTAAATTGAAAAAAAAATTGCTTATTCAGGAAGAAGTTTTTTTCATAAAAAAGAATAATGAAACTCTTTAGAAAGATAAATTTCTTTCTTAAATGTTATCAGAAGAGGTTTTTTTTTTGTAAACATTTTTAAAATTGTTTATTTAAATAAACTCTTTTTTTTTAAAATGACTTGTTTTTATTTATTATTTCAATATGTGCCTCTTTTTTATAACTTCTAATTTAAGTATAAATGAGAGCAATTATATTTTTGAAAAATATTTGAAAAGAGCCGAAAATTTAACAAACCTAATTCCGTAATTTAAAAAAAGACATTTTAATTATAGTACAGCAACATGGAATTTAGATCAATAATCTTCACAAAAAATTATAAAGAAGTGAAAAAGACAACTAGTAACCATTCTTTAAAATAAACATTTGAAACAATAAAAACTATTCAAAAACGCCTTTTACAGTGCAAAAATTCGAAGAAGTTGCATCAGATAAACTGATATATTATACTGTGCTGATATTTTTTCCTTTTAATTTTATTTGGAAATTGTTAACCCTCTGAAGGATAAGCAAATTGGATGAATGCAGACTTGTTATCACTACATCAGTTTAAAACTTAATTATTTTACTGATTTTTTAAAATTTTATGGAACTTTATTTCTATAGAAGAAGTTATAAATGACTCCTCCATACCTAAAATTTAAAAATTTAGTTAAAGTAGACAATTAAAAATCATGTGTTGCTGGAAAACCTAACATACGGGTTTATATTTCTGTATCCCTCAGAGTGTTAAGTTATATTCAAATCGAATCGTACAAAAAGTATTATTTTTTGAATTTTTGAAGCTAAACAAAAAAACAATTGTATATATAATAAAAATAGTTTAGTCCCGATTTCAATGTACGAATTTGGCGTCCCTTTTGAAACTGAGCCATTCCCCCACTCGTCACACCCTCGGTAGCCACTGCCCCAGCGGGGAATTGAACCCCGGTCTCACGCGGGACAGGCGGGGATATTAAACACTATACTACCAAGTAATACCATATTGCAGACACCCGGGTTAGAACCAAAAAATTTGAATCTTCAGTTCAATAATCTCCCATCGTAAAGAAATTCCGTCCCTCGCGATCGTAAAGAAAAATTAAAGTCTGCCTCCCAGGAAATTGATTCCGTGTCGCTTACGTGATACTAACCAGTATAGTACCAAGAAATAACTGATTGAAGAAAACCAGGATCGAAACAGGGACAATAGATCTCCTATCTAACGCCCTCTAATTGAGCTATTTCGCGACACAGAATTAGCAGACAAATTTTCAACAAACTACACTGCTCAAAACAGTTAGAGGAGCGCTTTACGTACTTTTGTTATCCCTTTCAGTTCCAACGTTTTATTTTTATTTTTTATTCTAAAAATCTAAAATTTGTAGAATATATTCATTTACGTTCAGATTAATGTGAAAAAATAGGGGGGGGGGGATCTTAATTTTAAACTAAAATTTAAGGGGGGGGGAATTGGAATTATAATTATTGAATAAATTATAACAATAATTTTTCAAAACTTTATTTGTTAAAAAAGTTAAAATCAATTTTCAAACATCTAAGAATGCAAGCGTGAAGAATTTATTGTCAATTTATTTCATAAAATTTTTTGGCAGAGGATTTTATTTTACCATGTTTTTCATATATTCATTTAATTAAAACAAACATTATTTAATTCTTCAAAAGACATGATTCTTCCATCTAACGATAAACAAGTGCAATCTCAACTTAATGGGGGAAAAAATCGCACGCTGATGATTCTAAATGGAATTATTGGGGATGAAAAGGGTTTAAACCATGGTTCCCTCGAATTCTTTTGAGCATTTGTTACGTTAACTAATTTCGAGACTTGCAAACATTGTATAAGAAAAACCAGAAGCTTTCAGACTTTACTAACCAAATTACAGGTATGTAATGACCACGATCGCTACACAACAAAGGTAAACATATGTAAAGAATATACAGCCAACCACAGGATAGAACCAGGCGTTAAGCTGAACATCTTCAACTTAACGCTCTCCCAAACTGAGCTACTTCGACACAAAAAGAATCAACAATTATAATATTTTTTTTTAAACGAACTACTAACCATTTAAACTTACAAATTGAAAAGAAAAACAATAGTCTACTCTTCTTCTTCTATCTTTGCTTGACAGTCTGCTATTTTATACGTAGTTTTTTTACACTGCATCTAAACGTTGAAAGATAGTTCTGCTTTATCAATAATTTTGCTATGAAGTGACTATGTTTGCTATGAAGGAAACAATGCAGCTCAATCCTTGTCAAGGGATTTTTACAAAAGTATTAAAAAAGATTCCCTGGTGATGTATCAATGTCAAGTATTTTATATGCCTTTGAAAATAAATTTATTCTGTGGGTTACTTAAGGCGTTTAATGTTATTGTTCTTTTGAGGATTAAAATGAAGTTTTGATATTTTTTAATTCTATAAATGGAAATACTTTTTAAAATCGTTTATGCACTTAAAAGACCTGTCAATGTAAAGTTCCCCCTGCGTTTGACAGCTTAAACTCGTAACACTGAAAAATACTGAAACAGATTATAAATTGAAATGATTGAAAAATAGTAGCCTAGTAACCTTTATTATTATTTACCCATTATTATTAATGGTTTATAAGTGTTGATAAGTGTAATTTGTAACAAATAGCTATTCGTTTCGTTACATAAACTAGCAGCACTGGGAAAATTTTGGTCCAAAATCATGGTTTATTTTTGTAAAAAAAACTAGGGGAGTGTAACACTACAAGGACTTTTAATTACCACTCAATAAATCAATATAAATATAAAGGTAATTATATATCATATGAATGCAATTTCAATACCCTTCAAACCAAAAAAGTTCTTTGGCAGCAATCCTTCACGCATACACGATTTTCTCTAAACGTTAATATGACGTCCGACAGGTACTAGGAACTTGTGTACCAAATTTGAAGTGCGTAGCTCATTTAATTTGAACTGTAGAGTGGTTTCAAACTGACAGATGGACAGAAACACACAGAGGCTGTCTGACAGACGGGTCAATGTTCGAAAATAACTTTTTTAGAATCAGCACTCTTCATCAAAACTTGAAGAAAACACAAAAATATCCATTTCAGATTTTCGACCGCATCGAAATACTTTCATTACCTTATATTTCAAATTAGATAATTGAAAGTATAAACCTTACTACAAAAAAAAAATAATAAACCCAAACAAAAAAATAAGCAATTGTCAGCAACATTTCTGGAAAAAATAGCAAGTGTTTTATTCGTAACTTGTTCTAATTGTCCTTGTATTTCAGCTATTATCTGTGCTTTCATTCGGTCCCTTTAGACAAATTTCTGACCCTTGTACAGGGAGTTGGGGCAATGAACAGTAGATGAAGTTGGGTCAATTGATAATCCGGACACCTTGTTTTTCTTTAAGTCCAAAGTGAATTTTATTTCTATGATTGAAGTATTATACCGCCGTGGGCACGTAAACTGCAATAACCATATAAATGTATTGGGCAATTTTTGCTCTGAAATAATCAGTCTTTCAGTATACTCTCTTATAGGTTAGGGTTATCGAGTGCTTACCACAACGGACCAAGTCATTAGTCTAGATACTGCAGTTAACCTGTTCGATTTTTATCGAGTTAAAATCTCCATATAATTAAATAGATATACATTTTCAATAATATCTAAAACTAAACTCCTCGGCGCAACAGCCCACTACTGGGCCAAGGCCTGCCGTGCCCATTTCAGCTTTCGTTACCTAGGGCTCTGGGGTGCTAAACATATATGTCCCGGTAAGGTGGTCAGCCTCACGCGGAACCCCCAGTGTTTTTCAGTAATATAAATCTGTGTAATTATTCTTTCAGAAGTGTATACACTACTTTTAATGACTTTTTTAGTTAGTATTAAAAAGAACAAGATCGTTTCCTTTTAAAATATATCCCTTTTTCCTAACCTAATTTTTAATTTTTAGGACTAAAGACCTCCCCTGAAAAGTCATGACTTGTAATTAAAATTTTAAGTTATGACAACTGAATTTATTTTATTTTAAATTTTTTCTATGCTGATTATGGTAGATTGAAAACATTAAGAGAAAGCATATAATTTTTTTGTTCAAAAGCTTAAATTTTTATTGAACTTATTTGTAATTGGCGTTGATACAACCAGAATTACACAAAATAACAATAAAATGAATGAAATGTGCTTTATCCATTCGAAATACATTAGGCAAATGTTATTTGTCTTCAAATAGTAACAAGTGAATAAAATTACTATATGAACTAACTACAGAGCCTTCGTGGTACAAGTTTGTTCTAAGGTCACATTTCCAATCTGTAAAAAAAAATTACGTGCTATTTATCTCTCTACCATAAAACTAATTTCATAATTCAATAAAATATTTTCAAATTCAAACTTATTTTACGAAAGCAACATTTAGAATAAACTATGAAACAAAATACTATATTTATTAAATTAGATTTTATTAAAAGTAAATAAACTTCTTAACAGTAAAAAATTATCTAACTTCTCTACCTTCAACTTCACTAACTTGAAAGCATTGTATTTGTGAAAAGTCTAATTAAAACGAAATTATACGTAAAGAGAGTAAAACGAAAGCATTTACATAATTGTGTCTTTTCAATTAAATTGATGTAAACCTAAAATTTACCAATTACTATTTCATTAACGAACCATGACTTTTTTAAAAACATTTATTTTGCTTACGTATGAACTTTTTTACGTTTGACTTTTTCATTCTTTCAAAATAAGAGTTTTATTGTTTTGCGGTTTAATTGGCTTCAAAAAATTAATATATTTAAATCCAAATATAAATACCTTAAAAATAATATATTTATTTTCATAAAAGCACAATCTTTACCTAAATCATTTATGAAAACTTCAAAGGAGGAAAAAATAATTTAACGCGTTAAAAATACTTACTATTGGAAATTCCTTTACTTTAGAAACAACACATTCTAAACCAGACGCGCAGGGACAGAATAAAAGGTACTGATTTCCATGCACAGCTTTCACATAAGCATCTTTCTGATTACAAACTTCATCTGTAATTTAGATGTAAGAACTTTGATATTAATAACTACAAGTTTTGATTATTTTTAATTAAAAAAATATTCGTTATTTGAAGATTATTACAATTTGTAACTACATAAAATACTATTAGTCGTAGTCAATTTGTTATACTATGCTTTATATAGAACTTAAGAACACATTGTCCTTCAACCAACACTGTCAAAAGTTAGTGTATCGTTACTTCGTTAAGATGGAGGCACCACGTGCGGTTACCAGTTTTACAGAGTAACGTTACTTTTATATATATCTTGCTAGTGAAATACTACGATTGATAGCGGATGATGATGCAAGATTTTTTCGATGTTTTTAAGCTTTCTTTTCTTTTTTTATCAAGCAAACGAAGTTTTTTCAATAACAATTGAAAATAATACTGGTTACATTGGTTGCCTGGATAATCTTACAATATCAACTAACTATCATAAAACCCCGTACTTGAAACCTTAGTTTAACGTCTTCTCACATCGTTCGATTTACCAGCTGGAATGAGTTATCCGTCTGATATGGTCGAACAAACAATAGTGTCGTTTTTGAAAACACCATTGAACAAAGGATTCGTTAAGGCTATTCATATGACAGGCTACGCGCCATCGAAAAGCTTAAGCAGTAAAAGAGTTAACTCGTTTTATTCAAATATATGCCAAACATAGAGATAGTAAAACCATGCGCTTCCTTTCATTTTCTAAAGAGACATGGGAGAAAGGGGAGAGGGGGTAAAAAACCAACTATTTTCTCCCACCATGTTGAGGTCGCTCGAGAAGACGTGATAGTAAAACAGTACTAAAATTGCCTTATTTTTGAAGATTTTATTGCAGAATCTAAGGGGTTAGTAGGTTTTTGAATGTTTTTAAACGTTGATAATACTTTTGTGGTTACTAAACCAGGATAAGTTTTTGTATCGTTCTATTTCTACTCACAAAAAAAAAACATATGAGAAAAAACCTATACCGAATTAAATTTTTCTCAATAAGCATTTATAACAACACTAATGTTTTTGAAAAGATAAATTATTGAGTTTAGTACAATTCACATTTCGTCTTCGTATTAAATGATTTGTTAAATGAGAAGATTCATGAAGAAAACTACGGAGATTATTGGCGCAAATAGTTTATTAGTACAAAGTTACATGTTAACCGAAACATGTATATTTGTACTAATAAACTATTTGCTCCAATAATCTACGTTTTTTTCTTCGTGAATCTTCTCATGTATCATATGCAAAGTTGAAGATGTCTTCTGGATTAGTTAAATATTAATTAATTTTTTTTAATTAATTTCCTATTTAAATACAGTAAAATTTGGCTTTTTAAATAAGATATACATGTTAAAATGAAATATTATGGTAATTTAATTACTTTTCATTATTTTAACTAGATATTAATACTTAATTATGGGGCATTTATAAATGTTTATTAAAAAAATCGAGTTTGCATTAAAACAAAATTTCGCCGAAGAGAAATAGAACTACCTCAAAATGATCCAAGTTTATGAATTACAAAAGTATAATCAACGTCTAAAAAATTTCAAAAAGCTACGCGATATACCAGCTTCTAAAAAAAAAGCACAATTTTAGTACTGTTTTATTCTATAAAACTCCTTGAGCAGACCTCAACATGGCCGCCGCTCGAACCCACAATCCCCTCGAAGTTCTTCATTTACGTATCTCCTCTAGAAAGGGTGCGATAGCGCACGGTTTTACAAGCTCTATGGTGCCAACATGTCATTCACCTTTGGCCGCTAGCTTTTTGCAGTTTCCTCTCCCGAGTCCAAAAAATCCATGGACAATGCAACACTCGTCCTCACCGCAGTCAGCGGATGAACCGCAGCGTTTCACTTCATCTGCAACTATCTGTAGGACAAAAAAATGTATTCGACAAATATACAGGGTTTCCATTTACTAGTATACATAAACTATGATTGTATTTTTTCTCCTTTTTCGATATAGTACGTGGAATATCTGGCATTAAAAAATATTCATAAGGATGCACGTAAAACTAACTTGTATTGCAACGTCATCTGTGCGAAATAAGAGAAAAAGTCGACTGCAAAATTATAATAATATACATTTAAGACTTAATATAAATGAGCACAATCAGCCAACAAATCATTTTAGGCATATTTACAGTTGCAAAGTTTGGCGATTTGAAATATGTCATAATGAATATAATAGCTACAATTGATAGTAAATGTATTTTTAGGCATATTTATCAATACAAATAATTTGCAAAGTACTTCCATTAAGAAAATATGGTTTATATATATTATCGAGGATTTTAATAATTTTTATAGGTTTTTAAACAATAGAACAATTTATGCATCTACACCTTTTTTGTCAAGCCCATGTATGGAATGTTATGTGATATTTTGGAAAACTGCAGTTTTTATGGGAAGTATCTACTTATAAATAAAATTTTTGGAAATTACAACTTTTTTACCAACAAATCTAAAAGTTATTTAGAATATGGGTTGAAAGTTTTTAGCGTTAGATTATATATTTTAAAAAAAAAACTGAATACTCCCTTTTCTTTTTACACAAAAAAGCAAGTATTCTGAAGGATTTTAGCTCATTTTAGCACTTACTATATATTGAAGCCATTTTTCTATAACTTCAAATATATAGATAAACCCTATAATCTTAAAATTTCATTCATGCAAACATCTGATCAATCAACAACTTATTTAACCTTTATCATATTACTAGATACATTAAAAATAATCGTAATTTAAAGAACTCATTTTCTGGGTTTGTCTAATTAATATTTAATGTTAAATTAAAAGCATTGAGTTTCTAACCCTCAATGATTTTTCTTTCTTACCAACCCAAAAGCCAAAACAATGGTAAACACAGCGAGTTTCATGATGAACTTGTGACTAAGACAACCCAAAACAAAACAACAAGGAGATGTATAAATCCTGCTTTTAAACTTAGGTTTTATCTCTGATCCTGTGAAGTCAATAGCTACGATACTTGTGAGAAAATCTTCAGGTGGTGCAACGTTTCTACGGAAGTGTGGGAAACTTCTTATCAAATTTCTGGAAACCAATTGGTACCTATTATGAGGAAAAATAAAATATTCATGTAACAATAAACCTATTACCTCACAAAAGCATTAGAAGTACAATACAAATCCTTATAAATTATTACTTAATGGGCGATAAATGAATTTCTCCAGTCTACAAAATTATTTACACTTATCATTAAAGAGAAATTTCGAGCGATTGTTATACATTTTTATTTTTTTATAATTTTTCTCAATTTTTTTAATGTATTGGAAAACAAAAAAATTAAAGCTCAAAATTAAAGCTCAATAAATCACACATATAACGGTAATTATATACCTTATAAGGCAATTTCAATAACTATAAAACCTGAAACTTACTTCTTGCTCATGCGCAGTTTTCTCGAAAACCTTACGATGATTCCTGACAGGTACTGGGAACTCGTGTATCAAATTTGAAGTCAGTAGTTTCTTTCATTTTCCAGCAATAACTTTAAAACCAAAAAGTTATCTGACAGGTACTGCTTGCGCATGCGCGATTTTCCTACGCTACGTCCTACACAGGTACTGGGAAAAGGCGTATCAAATGCGGCTTAGTTTTGAAGCAACACCTCATATATCACTCACAAGAATCGATGTTAATTTTTTGTTGCAATATAGCCTTTGAATTGGTTTTGAGATTCTTTTCAATGTTGTATAACTTTCCATGCTTACATTCAAAACTAAATATTTTTATTGAACTTACAGTTTTATCATTGCCCTTACCAAAAGGTGGTTACTCTTTCTACGTAACTATGTATTTGTTTTCAAAATATTTTTAACATATTCTCGTCGGTACTATTAAAGTGACGGGGCATATTTTCCAAAATTTTACCGTGCAAGAATTCCAACATTTCTTAGTAGATAAACGAGCTCCTATCTGTATAAATTAAGCTTAATATCCTAAAAATGTATTTAGTTTCTAATATGTGGCTAAGCCATATAACCATATCCAGATGTAAGACGTGTTGTTCCAGATTAAAATGTTCTCTGCATAGAAATTGAAAGAAATCTGATAGAAGCTCGTATACTTCTGAAATAATATACATCGCTGTAGTAACCATCAAGAAAAGATGTTGCAGCAGAAAATCCTCTAAGAGCTTAAATATTCCTCATATAGTGCGAATGATTAATAGTTAATAAATCATTCGCACTATATGAGGAATATTTAAGCTCTTAGATAATCATGATAGATCATGTTGTACTAGTCAATTGGCCGGCTACAAAAAGTGGGGAACAATCTCACCAAAATTGAGTGTATGTAACGCCGAATTGTTTTGAAACATTTAGCCATACATTAGACAACCTCTAGAAACGGGAACCAAGCTATGGTTCCACAAAAGGTGAAGTTACACAATTTGATTAATATGGTCGTGATTCAGATGAAAATAACCTTTATTGTGATATTAGTTCAGTTTTCTATACCAAACTTTTAGAGTGTAAACTGAATTTTTTTACAATATAATATTTATTTTGAAACCTCTTTCGTGTTTAAAATTACATAACTAAAATTAATAAATTCGATGAAAGCTGAATTCGCAAGATCAAATGGATAAACATGAATGATTTCGTTTAACACAACTGTGCTCTCTTATGGTCTTTTTCTATAATGCCTTTCAGTACAACGCTGTAGCTTGCCTCTAAAGCAATATCACTTTTATGGTCATGCGTTAATGAAGCCTCAAGTAATCATCGATCAAAATAAAGTACGAAGTTATGTTGCACCACTCAATCACGTAGCGGAAAGTAGGGTGTATTCAGAATGAATTGTAAAGAGTATGTTATTCATGTGCGCATGAATTCATGTGCCCTGAGCCTTCCATAGGACTGAGGTAAGAATAGATGCGGAAAAAACATTCAAATTTTGCGGGAAAAGGGTAACAGAAGTTAGCAACTCGGAACGAGCAGAGAAAGTGTTTCATACGTGGCAACATAGCACCTGCTTGCGAAACAAAATTGCCATTTTTTATAAAGGATAAGTTTCTTTTTTAAATAAGTTTTATTTTTTATAAAAATAATTTTTCATGATGCACATTGAAATTAAGTCTAAGAACATTACGCAAAAGAAAATATCCTAGTTTACGGCATTTTGATGAAGTTCTATTGTCAAATGCAGGGGTCGGATAACCAGAATGCTTAGGATTTTTTTGGGCTTTTCGAGATAAGGGTTTTCTGCCCCTCTACTTTAATTCCTTCTTTACGGATCCTATGAATCCCCCCCCCACCCCTACATCGTCATCGATTTTTTTTTCAAACAGTTATTAGTTAGTAATTTTTAAGCATGACAGGGTTTATTTTTTGAACAAGTTTTATACGGGTAACGAGGAAGAAGTATGTGTCAAAAAATAAATTTGTAAATCGATGTATCTAAATTTCTAGCCGAAATTTAAGGGGACTCTCTCATGGGTCATATGACTCAATGGGTAACTTAACCCCAAGGTAATAAATCATATAAAATAAGTAGCTAATTTTTTTTAATTCACAAACTAATAAAGTATCCTTTATTAACAGTACTGTGAAAATAATTCAATAAATTGACTATATTTTATTATAAAATCGGTTTGGATGGCATTAATATGCCAATTAACACTCCTTACTGATAATTATGCAATTTAAATCGAAAATGTTGTTTACTTTAATCTGTAGCGGCCTCAGTAACCGACAGTCTACCGAAAGAATCCTCATGGTGGAGATGAGTCACCTCGGTTTATATTCTACTATTAACGTCGTAATCAAGAATAGTGGTAGGAACGAGATGGTAAATCAGCGCCACCTAGTTGTTGATGGCATATTGAGATTGCGTGTGTGGTGAACCGCCACACCACTCCCCTCCTAGAAACAATGTGGTAAGAATCCGTGCGCAGGCTGCTTCGCTGTGCGTTGTGCTGCGGTTGAGTTGTGTGCCAGCGTTGGCCGTTGAGTTGAGTTGCGTGCAGCGTTGAGTGCATTAGCAGCGATTAGCAACCGTGGTTGAGCGCATCGTAGCAGGAGCATCGTTGGAGTGGGTGACGATCACATCTGGGTCACCACTGTAGCGGCCTCAGTAACTCACAGTCTACCAAAAGGATCCTCATGGTGGAGATGAGTTACCTCGGCTTATATTCTACTATTAACGTCGTAATCAAGAATAGTGGTAGGAACGAGATGGTAAATCAGTGCCACCTAGTTGTTGATGGTATATTGAGGTTGCGTGTGTGGCGAACCGCCACAAATATAACAACTATGTTTCCAAAACGTGACAATTGGGGACACTTGACCTCAATCAAATGGTTAGACTTGATCCTGGATAACAGTTATAAGCAAAGTTAAAAATAAATTAGTGTAAACTATAAATTTTGACCACCCAATGTATTTTAAAACTTACAGGTAACTCCTTTAGGTAATGAACAAGATTCATTCAATAACATTACTTTCAATTTGGTCATTTAAAAGCCTTTGTTTAAAGCTCGAATCTGCCTTTCAAAGGATTAAGTCTTCCTACAATTTTGGTTGAGAAGTTCTTCTTACATTGCGTAAAACTTGTCTTCTATGATTTTTAAGTAAGACATGCTACATAAGGAAAACAGTAGCGCTTTCAATGAAAACTAAATATAAAAAAATTAATATTGATTTTTTAATATTTAATTTGAATTATTTAAAGGCATTTGTTTATAAAATCGGGTATCCCTTCAGTTAGTGAAGCTTTATCCTTTCAAGTTTTAAAGAATAGTATATTTTAATTTTAAAAATGATTTTTAAAAACTAAAAAAACACCCCAAAAGCCTTGGGCCAACGGATGCTACTGCACCCCTCTTGCCTTCCAGGCAATGGCCTGGAGGCATACGACAACATCAACAACAATAACAGCAAAACTAAAAAACATATTCTTCAGCAATTGAGCCATTGTGGCACGCAATATAGTTAAAATATTTTTTTCAAAAAGTTTTTTTTGCATAAGGAAAAAAAAACCTTAAACTGGATCAAGTCACCTGAGTCTCCCATTCTATTTTTAAGCTTTTAACTGTGCTGAATAATAGATTTATCCTGGAACTACGTAACCGGTTTTTTATTCGGTGCTCATATAATCTTTTTTAGGTCGTTGTTTCGGAAACGGGCTGGAAATATATTAGCGAAATATTTTTTAATTTATTAAAATGTATAATACTTAAAAAACAAAACTATCACTTTTTCAAAACAGTTAAACCCTTTAGACTTGATAAGAAGGTCATCTGGATAAAAACACCCTTTTTGATTTATTTACGATGTCAATACCTCTATAAAAATTAATCATCGTTAACATCTGCCTAAAATAAGACCACACCTGCTCCCAGGTTGACAAATGCTGACTATAATATACCATTTAGCTCCTCAAACTGCATTTCAGAAATATAAACTTCCTTCAACCTACCAGAGCGGTGACAAGATATTGTATATAAAATTAAAGAAAAACAGGCAGTAGTGAATTGCCGAATCATCCACCGGCGAATCATCATCATCGACTCAAATACGTTTCGGGAAAGAAGCAGCCAGAAAATTCCCCGGCAAATCGTGTATAAGTCAACTTAACTATTAATGTGACCAAGCACACAAGCCTAAAAATATATGTCTACCAACCTATTAATATAGCTATTTATTGAAGAAAATTAACAAAGATGACAGATATTTTATTATTTTTATTGTTTTAAATACATTTTATTTTATGTCTCCTTTTGCAGAGATAGAATTCTAAGGCAAATTATGTGCAATCAGCATCTTAATCTGTAGTATTTTCAATTGTGGTATATTCTTCAGGTTGTGTCGTCGTTCCGTCACTGCACCTCTCATTTATTCCCATAGTTACCTGTGTTTAAAAAAGTCAGATGGTTAGAAACACTTTATTTTAAGATAAAGGGATTTTAATTTTAAGTTCAACTTCATTATTTTATTTTTACTAAAGAATGACGTCAATAATCACAGTTCCTATTTAAAAAAATTTTGTCATTTCTTTTTATTAAGAACTATATGAAAATTTTGGTTATACGACGATATACGGGTTTCTGTAAATGTAATAAAATAACGTTGTTCTCTTTAAATACGTTTATTATAAGTGAATTTCTGCAAACGAAAGATGTTTAACTTTAGAAGCGGTATATTTGCCAAATAATTGTTCACTTACGTTACGATATTCTACAAATCCAGTTGGCTGGCATATGAGCCCTGCAGCACATGGGCAACGAAGTATAAACTTTCCCATCACCTCCATTCTCTCATCAACACATCTTTTACCTAAAACAGTTATTGAAGCCAAATGAAAGTTATTCTTTTTTTTCTAGCCCCCCGGCCACTTACCGTAAGGTATTTGGTGCTACTAAGGGGTAGGCTGATGGACATGTGTGAAGGAGCCCCATTGATGGGAGGGGGGGATTAGTTTAACAAAACGAGTTCTGGGACTAACACCCATGCATTACTGGGACTCAAACTCACTATGTCGTGGTCCAAAGGCGAGAACGCTAACCCTTGTGCCACTCAATCCACGAGATGCGGATCAATCGTCGGATCTTGAAAATTCTTTTTTTTTTGTTAGAAAAGTATGGCATCAAAATCCTATTCTTTATACTTTTTGTCCGTCAGCTTTTACACGTCCGGATGGATATCTTTCTACCTGTCTGTCGACTGTCGTTTCTCATTTGAATAGCTTTGAAAATTAATTTTTATTCATTTAAATAGCTATTGAGACATCAACACTACAATCAGAAAATTTATTTAAAATAAGTATTTGAAGGAAATAATACTTTTGCCAAATAAATCATACGACGTCATAATATGAATCAATCAAGCATAATGTGATTCTTGATTGTTTATTGTTTGTTTATTAGGAAAGAGGTATACAGTTCAAATTTTTTTAAATTAAAAGCTGGTTAGTTTTCATTTACATTTTTTTTGTTTATTATTATTAATTTACTAATTTAGCTATATTTATCTTATTTTGTTCATCTTCTTAGCATGTTAATTAATTTTATTACTTAATATTTCAATAACATGGATTTTTCAATTTTAGCTTCCACATTACGTTTATAACGTAAAAAGTTGAAATCGTTCAGTTTGTCCGTCTGTCTGTCCGTCACCCACTTTCACAGAAAGAACCGCAAGTCTCACAAACAAGTGGGATACGTCATTTTAAAGCAAAAAATCAAACTAGGCTACATCCAAATTTCATTAAAAAATTTAATTCAAAGTTTATTTAAAATTATAATAACTACAAATGTTATCTACATTGAAACAACATGAAAATTTCATTTTTATTCAATATTTTCACTGCTTCCATTTCCTCACACGGACGAGAAACTACTATACACATACTATATTTAAAATAAAATAAAACTAGAAACTAGTAGAAATATTGATTTATGTGACATAAATCAGTTTGGGATGATGCCATAGCATGTATTACAACAGACTTCTTTTATGGTTCATTATATATGTATGAAGAAAGTTGCATAGAGAATTCTAACTTTGCATAAAAATATGTAAAGTTTTGCTTTTATTTTTAAAGCAACAATTTTTTTAATTATTTATTGTTTGAACTGTAAATTAATTCTACAAAAGATAAATAATATTAATTGAATTGAATCTGAAAAAAATATTAATAAAAATAGTTAATTTTGTTATTTTTAATTTATATAATAATATCAATTTTGTTTATATTTAAAAGTTTGAATTCGAACTAGCTAAAGGCCCTGTTTGGAGAATTTCTTTGAGGTGTATAAGTAGTGTGTTTCCAATTCGTAGAAAGTGTGTAATGCAATTTGTTGCAAAATGAAAATCAATATTCAATGAGAATCAATATCAACTGAAAGTCAATATAATATTTAGTAAAACTTATTTTATAAAAGTAAACTTCGTATTACATTGGAATTCTATGAATAAAAGTTTTTCAAAAATTGCCTAAATCAGTACATTTTTATTGTTAAAAATTAAACCTAAGTCATCGCTTCATCGTAAACAACACGAGCGCTTTTGTATTTAACCTGAGCTATTAATTATTTTGTTTAATAAGGTGATCTAACCATTTTATGGATTTCGGATTGGCTTTGGTATATGATGATAAATTCATTTATTATTAGTATCGATCACTTACATTCTGTACAATATACCAAAAACAAAGCCAGTAAGAACCAGGCCAACCACTGTCTCTTTTGGCGACTTGGCGAGTTTGACGTGCCATTATTGCTTGTGGACATTTTTCCAGACAATTACTCACATTTTGAAGTAGATGACTTAAATATCGTCTGAACTTTACGGAGAAAATAATTGCTTGACGCAAATTTATTTTATTTTATTGCGTCTCAACTACGGGAGAAAATTTCAATTATAGGGGACACATACAGAAATAAGTTAAAACAGACAGGAGTGAGGTGATTAAAAAATTGCAGCGAGAAGATTAAAAATACACCACCACACATTATTTTAAATATTATGAATTGGTTTTTTCAAAAAAAAAATTAGTTAAATAATTTTAAATTTTAAAATAAATGCATCTTTATAACACACGAGACACCTTACCAACTTTTTCTTTAGGGGCGCAAACACCTTGTCTGTGTATCATAAGGCCTTTAGCTAGACAGCATTCCCCTTCTTCGCAGTCATTCGAGTTTTCACATCTCCTGGGTTTGTCCTGTGCACGGACCTATAATAAGACAATTTTTAGAATACATAACTCTATAGTCAAACAACACTGGTTCAGATTGTGTTCAGGTGGGTTGAATTCAATGACGTTAAAAATGTTCGTAGTCCAAAGTCCTGCTGCCGAATAGCGTACATGGTATCCCAAAGGTTAAGGTAGAAGTCGGCATTATTTTAAAATCAAAAACATTTTAAGAACTATATATAAATAGGGATTATTACCAAAAAATAGTTTTGGGGAAATTTTAAGGTATATATTTACAGAAAATGAGGCCCAGTGGCTTAGTAGTAGTGCTTCGCGTTGCCACGACATAGGTCATCGAATCCCGGATTGGGCGAGGTTGACCCATCCCTTCATCCCTTAAGTGGGTCGATAAAATGGGTACCAAGCATGCTTGGGAACTAAACACTGGGGGTTCTGCGTGAGGCTGACCACCTTACCGGGACATATGCCTAGCACCCCAGAGCCCTAAGTCACGAAAGCTGAAAGGGGCACGGCAGGCCTTGGCCCACTAACAGGCTTTTGCGCCGAGGAGTTTAGTTTTATTTACAGAAAATAACAAAATTTATTAACATATATTTTCACCAATAACTTAAAAGCCTTATAGTCTACAAAATAAAAAATATATATACAGGATTTTCTAAATGCTAGCAGATGTTTTTTACAACTTTAAAAAGATTTACCAGCGTGATTGCAACAGCAAATAAAAAGGTGACTGCAAGGAGCTTCATGTTGATTCCAATTTCGTAGTTTATTTCGACTGAAAAGAATTTTCCACAAATGCACCTTTTAAATAAACATACTTTAAGATATCATATCACTAATCAGTGAAAATATGTTAGTTTTCAGGGGATAGAATAAATGATAAATGTAATCCTTTTTATTATTATAATCTATTCTAAGAAACTTATAAGTCTTTGATAAGAAAAGGACTTCAAAATTATTAATTTTTGGTAAGTTATAAAGATAATTTTAATTCATTGAAATTTTGTTTCTACAGCTGGAATATTGTAGTAATATTTTTATTGCACTTAAAAGTGATAGACTATACAATTTGATAGTAACTTTCTAACGGTTTATTTTATATTCAACCAAAAAAAAAGAACATTGAATCATAAAGATTAGAATTTTTTAGGGAATTATTTCATTTGTTATGACGTTTGAAAGGACAATAGTCCATTTGACAGATGGGAAAAAAGAGGGTTTCGATATCAGATTTTGAGATTAGAGAAAATTTGGAAAACAGATATTTTGGATAGCTAGGGCCAACTGATTATAAAAAAATATTGTATTAGAGCTGAAATCGATAATTTTTGATGAAACAATTGGGTTCAAAACTCAATGTTTACTATTTTACATTTTACAGTAAAACTATTAACTTTACTTTAAATATCTACATAAAATTCTGCATCAATCGAAAACAGAAATATCCTTCTGATGCATCAATTAGAAAAATTATTAATTTTTTTAAGCCCATCAATTTTTGTCAATGTTCTTACATTTGTGCATTTCAACAATCAACTTTACGTTACAGACATTCGATAACAGATTCTAAATGAATCTAAATTCCAAATAATTTTTTTTTTATCAAAATACACAGAAAAATGAAATGTCTTAATTTCAGAAACATCAAAATGAATCTTTAACGGATGGCACCATTGTCTTTTACCACGCAATCTTCTCTGAAAGTATCAGATACTTGTGACGTTTGAAAAAGCTACGTTTCAGATATTTATTACGTCTGAAAATGGGTTTACTTTCCTAACTCAAATTTCTGAGACATTCGAAAAAAATTCTAAAAAATTAAAAAAAAAATGTAGGTTTTACTAAATTTTTCAAATTTTACTTCCCTTTCCAATATTTCCTCTCGATCCCAAAAGCATAATAATATTTTTTGTTATTTTTTTCCTACTGCACATTATTACAACAACTTTGAATTTCATGATTATTTTCTTTTTATCTCTTCCGATAAATATCTGCTGTTACAAAATTCAACTATATTTGGTTCAAAATATTTTAATGCCACATTTTATATACTTATTTCTTCTTTTAAACTTCATAGATGCCTTTGTTGCACAAATAATAATATTACAGTGCGGAAAGAACATAGAACTATTTTTTTAAAGAGCATAACTTAAAAAAAATTAATATTTCTTTTCAATTTTTTCTTATTATACTAATAGACTGGTCCTTATATAATGGACAAGTTGCATGAAACGCGAAATTCATAATATATGTGTTTTTCTGGTACATTAAAAGCTGCAGATTCCGAATGTAAGGTTAAATATTCACAAATATGTTTAATTTCACAAAAAAATGCATTTGAAATTTGCCGAAAATGTACGTCATTGAAAACAGCTCTGACGTCAACTGTTATGTTTTTGGCGATGTTTCGATCTATGCTGTAATACACTTTATAAAATAGTAAACCTTACAATTTCTGCGAAACCTCATTAAAAGAAGACAATATTATTTGTAACCAGTTCATATCAAGGAAGTTAACAGCTTGTTCCAAGTTTGGTTGTTAGTTAAAATACACACTAGAGCGCGTATGAGCTATTGCAGAACTATTGACTGTTGGATCTGATCGGAATAGTCGGGTGAAATCGTTCAACGTTTGAAGAAATTAACTGGAATTAACATGACATGTTTCTATAAAATAGCATAACTTTTTAAAGAGTTTAATATGGTTGAAAGCACGTTTCACAGTTTCAAAAGCGATACAGTGAAACGTGATACGAAATAACACGCCAAGAACAAAAACAGCCAACCGTGACGTCATCTGTTATGCTAAGAGAGGTTTAACAGGAGTGACGTATCACTAACTTTAAAAATGAATTTAAAAATAAATACATCTTTAAAACCAGAAATACTTGAGTTTTAGAGGTTTTTTAATATGCTTAATCGAATAAAAATGTTTCTGGAAAACGCTGTAATTGTCCATTGCAAAACGGAATTTTAAAGCAAAGAAACTCTAAAAAAAATTAAAGACACAAAACAATGCAGAAAATTCCTTACCTTCCCAGATCCCGAATGTTAAATTTTTAGTTTAGGGCTCAAACTAATACATTTTTGAGCTAAAAATTACCTTCATTTGGATTTTAAATTGAAGTAATACTATATCTTAACAAATTCCTTCCATAAAATTTTGGCTTTTAATATTTATAATGTGTATTTCTCTTCTCCTAACTTTGTCCCTGGGTTTTGGTACATTCACTGACCTCATTACTAAAGTGGCGAAGAGAGGCACTGGGCGGAGCTACAGTGATTCTTCAATCATGAAAACTGTATTGCAGAAAACTCACATTTCAGTTAGTCTCCGTATTTTTTTGCTATACTTCACCAATAAGCCCAAAAGTTAAAAACCCCAGTAAAATGAGCTGCGTGGCTTTATTACTTTCCTTATAATCCCCCATGGTTAAGGTTAATTTTTGCTTAATAATTGGAATTTTTTTCAATAAATATGTTTAATTGGAGTATGGAGTAAAATAATTCATTTTTATTAAACTGGAGTTAGTTTCAACACAAAAAGACCGGAAAACATCGTGAATTTCCTCACCGTCCGTTCTTTACCTTCCGTTCCTAACCGTCACAATGATCTAGGGATGGAAAACCGAAACCTGTTTCAAGACTAACCGGTTTGTTCGTGACATTGCATTGGAAATTAGTTATTTTCATAAAGCCAGTTTAAACAGGTTTCTTTGAAACCGTTTTTTTTTAAACTGCCATCCCTAAATTTTTTGTTAAAAAAATTCAAATGAGCCTTGCTGAACTTTTTTTTGTAATTCTAGAACCCTTATAAACCTTTTTACAAATATTTAAAGTGATTTTGAAGAAATAAATTTCACAAGTTTTTTATACACCTGAAATTAAAAATTATGGTAGAACTGCCCATACATGTCCATATTAGGGACAGGTGATTCCCATACTCATGACGCTTTCAAACATACTTCTTAAGTAACTACAAGTGTCATCTATGACGTCAAAAACATAATTTGCGAAACGTTTTTTATTTGTCAGAAAGTAATTTCTTTGCAAAGATTCCTGGATATTTCATAAATGGATTGACTTCTAAGCGTACTAATATGTTTCCCCAATTTTCGATTACCTCTTAAAATTAGATCACTATCGCTTTTGAACGTACACTTGACATATAACTATGACAAAATTGACAATTTACTTTATTTCGATGTTAGGTAATGTGGGTAAGAAATTACTAAATATTAGGAAAAATTAAGAGATAGCGAAATAAGGTTTCAATTATTAAAGTATTTTATTTATTGAAGAAAATTGCAAGAAGACATAAAAACATTCTTTTATCAACAAAAAATAGTATAATAAAGATATACAAATATAGCGTTAAAAAAATTATGAAAATCAATCATAAAAATTAAAATTCACGTCAATGGAGCTTTAAAACTAATCAGAGATTTCTTCTTTTTTTTTGTTCCTCGAACCAAAATTTTTACCAATATAGCTATGGAGCGGATAGATATGGATAATATAGATGTAGATATGGACCTTTCAAGGAGAGAGTATTTAAAACTATTAGTAGTTAACTTTTAAAAAAAATTGTGTTTAACTTAAAAATAAATACATCTTATTCCCTTTAGAAATCTAAAATACAATGTAAAGAATCACACATTTATCATCGACAAAAATTAAGATAGGTTCCACCTACCCAAAATGGATGTTCAGTTGTAGTTGCATCACAAGATAGACCTTCAGCACACGGGCAATCCCCTACATAATGACCAAGAACATCGTACTCTTTAAGGACACAAGACTCTCCTATAAGAATATTGATAAATAATTAGTCAATTCCTTTGCAATATCATTTTAAACTTAATTTTAGCATCATCATAAGCATAAATAAAAATTAATAGCTATTGCTACATTGTTAAAAAATTTGGCTCAAGATTGCACCGGAATCCAGGGAGTTTCTAGCTGTCACCACTATTTGGAGCGTGAATTTACCATTTTGTGGTACAACCACAACTTTTATACACCACAAAAGTGCTGAATCAACGCTCCAAATAGTGGTGACAGCTAGAAAGTTCCAGGATTCCAGTGCAATCCTGCACTAAACTTTTTAACAGTATAACAGCAGCAGCTAATAAATGTAAACAGCTTCACAGTCCCATCACCCCGCCTTTAATAATCTTCAAGTTAGAAAAAGACAATACGCCGTCTACTACCACCATCTCTATCCTTTCAATAAATAAACGGTTACTTGTTGCCTACAATTTGTAAACTTAAATGTTTTATTATTAAGTTACTCTCATACCTTGTATTGATATACAAAATATTTACACAAAATAATGATTTTGATATTAAAATACACCCATATACATTTATCAAAACGCTTCTGTTTTTACAGTGAATGTTTATTTTTTAATATTATTTCTTGAAAAAATATTCACAACAGTTCTTGTATATTAAGATGAGTAAAAAAATATGTAAATCTTTATGCATAAGAGTCTATTTATAAAAACTATTATGAATGTAAATTTTCTTTCACAGTTACAATAAATTTAGTTTAATTGAATTACTGTCATTAATAATAATTGCATGATCTTCCACAATTATTATTTAATCAAACAAATTAAGGGCTAGTGAAAGACGGTTTTATGTAGAAATCTTTCAATACTCGATATATGGTCAAGGTAAAATTTTAGAATGACTACTGACCAGCTAATATATATTCACAATACTTTAACACAAAAACTGAGTAGAAAAAAGTGATTTCGAACAGAAAATGTTACTGCCCAAAATTATAAAAAAACTCAGTAGTCAATATAAATTTTGTTCCTTGACTATCTATCTATTTTTGAAAGATTTCTACTTAAAACCGTCTTTCACTTGCTGATTTTATTTGTTTGATAAAAAAAAAATAATTGTTGAACAACGCTGAATTATTATTAATGACATTTATTATAACAAAATTTAAATCATTTCAAATTAATTATTTACTGTAACAATAAGATTTTTTTTACATCTAAGTACCATTAACTATCAATGAAGGGGCTTTTTGTCATCATTAGTCTCAATTTAAAAAAATAATATGTTTTAAAGTATAATATTTTTTCTAAAATAAGGTACCCTTTTGAGCAAGCTTGGTACATTATACGGTGTTGATAGGATGTGGATATCCTATAAAGACAGCATTCGTTTTTGCCGCAATCGTTCGAGTTGCGACATTTTCTCTTCTTGGCCGACGCTAAAGCCTAGGTAGAAGCTACTTTAGTTGGGGGAAGTTATAAGGCTAATTAAATGCAAAATTGTCCTTTTTGTAATGTAAGTCGCATGTGTAAAAAGTGAATATTATTAAAAAAATTTAAATTAAATTAAAAGAAATATTGTTACTTACACTACTGTTACGTCGAATTAGCCCTAATCAACTTGAAGAAAGTTTCGCAATGAGGTTGTTTCAGATGTATTAAAGTTTATCAGTTTTAATTCGATTAAATTTTAAGTTTTTAAGCAACGTTATTTAGCGTTAACAAAGCGTTAAAATTTTTAGTAAACGTCGGTTTAGATGACATTTTGTCTAATTATTGTCAATATATATTAAGCGAAATTGTGAGAGAGCAATTTAACGTGATTCACAAATTAGGAAAAGTTTTGGTTCTACTTAAAGAAGACTAACAACAATGCAGAAAGTATAGTTGCAGTGAAAATGAAAATGAATGTCTTCAGGTCAACTTTTGTAATATTATTTTTAACGACACATTTATCTATAATAATAAAAGAAAGAGTCTGTGTGTCTATTTGTCTTCGGATCGTAAAATACCTACTTATACTGCCCTCAGAAATTCGAAATTTTTAAGATAGATTCCCTTTAATACCAACGTGTACACCTGAGGCTTGGTTTTTTCATATTTGTTCCATTTTTAGAGAAAATTCGAATTTTCTGAAAAAAATACACCACTTTCGCTCAAATCCGATCATTTTTTCTCTTTCCTGATGCCATCGGCTGAAACGAAAACATTTAAAATTCAAAATGTTTATTTTATTCTTTTGTCATTACTTTCAGAAACTAAATTCATTATTTGAAAAATAATTGATATGTTTCAAGTGACGTAATTCCGCCAGTCTTCATTCCCGGATTTTGTTGTGGGTTTATTGATGATTTTTTCATTGATTTTTCTGTTGCCTGCATGTATGCGCCAACTCGCCAAATTATTAACTAAAATTCACCAAATAGGCAATTTCTTTTATAAATAATTTATAAGCTGGTCGGTTGTTCGAAGGTCATTGTGTTAGAGCTGTATAATGGGTGGGGGTAGCTATATCTATTTTCTCGCCAAATTATTTCCCAAAATGCGCCAAATGAGCTAAAAGGTTTTATGTATTTATGAGGGAATTGTGATGACATTTATGAGTGCATTTTATAGCGTATTTTTCATTTTGAAATTTTAAGGCAATGAAACGGGATTTTATAATTTATAACGAGCGGAAACAATAATAAGTTTATGATCCTATAACAGGGTATATGGTACACATATTTGGAATCTATTTGATATTTTTTTATTCCGTGCGAAGAACGGGTATAAATTTGCTAGTTATTCTAAAATTTAAAATGATATATGAAACTGCGTTGATCCAAACATCGTTAATTCTTACAATGATATGGCATTATAAATCATATAGGTTGAAATAAAATGTAATAGTGTTACAATTTGTAATTATTTAATTCAAATTCAACTTGTGTTAAAATTATGTGTGAAAAAGTAAAATTAGAGTATTAAATTTATATATTGTCATAAGAAATAATGCATTGAGACTTTTTCTGTAAAAAAATAAAAATTATATTGCATTAAAATCAATAAATAATATAAAAAATATGAAACAATGAATTAGAATAAACATTAAACAAGTAGTTAATTTTAGAGTTATTTAATGAATAATATAAATATGTATGAATAGTAAAAACAATTAAACAGCGTATTTACCAATAATACGAGGCTTTTCGTGCTTGGTTATCTTTTTTAAAAGTCTTTGTGAATTGATCAAAAACTCCACCAAACTATTAAAAATTTTAAAAATATATTTTATCAAAAAATTAATAAAATCCATTTTAATGGCAAATAAGAAGAAATAATCGGTTTAAAAAGCACTTTTAATTACTATTTTATTTAGGAAATATCAAGAAATATTTAGCAAAAGTAACATTGAAAATATTAGCGATGTTATCTGTTATCAAATGTATCTTTAAAAGTCAACTAAAGTTCAGAACGAAGTGAAATTCGTAACAAAGATATGTTAGAACTAAACTAAACTAAACTAAACTAAAGGTATGTTAGAACAATTTTTAAATTTAAATCAGTGTGAATCTAGTAAAATTTTCCCAAAAAAGGAAAGATAGGCATTGATGAGTTCAGTAAATTTGTGTGTTAATTTTGAAGAAAAGTAAAAACTTAATTTTTAATACAGAAACCAATTATCTGGTAAAATTTTTAAACAACTATTTTTAGCTTCCACACTACGTTTATAACGTAAAAAGTGGAAGGTTTTATAATCGTTCAGTCCGTCTGTCTGTGTCCGTCCGTCTGTCCGTCTGTCCGTCCGTCACCCACTTTCACAGAAAGAACCACAAGTTCCACAGACAAGTGGGATACGTCATTTTGAAGCAAAAAATCAGATTAAGCTACATTCCAAATTTCATTAAAAAATTTAATTAGAAGTTTATTTAAAATTTAAATAACTAAAAATTTAATCTACATTGAAATAACATGCAAATTCCATTTTTATTCAATATTTCACTTTTGCCATCCACAAGTCCCACAGACAAGTAGAATACGTCATTTTGAAGCAAAAAATCAGATTAGGCTACATTCCAAATTTCATTAAAAAATTTAAATTAGAAGTTTATTTAAAATTTAAATAACTAAAAATTTAATCTACATTGAAATAACATGCAAATTCCATTTTTATTCAATATTTTCACTGTTGCCATTTCGTTAAACGTACGAGAAACTTTATTTGAAAAAAAAAATATATTTATTTATGTGTTATAATTCAGTTTGGATTGTTGTAATATCACAATAGAGTTCTTTTGATGGTTCATTATATATGTATGAAGAAAGATGCATAGAAAATTCTAACCGGGCATAAAAATGTGCAGGAATGTGCGAGGAATATTACATATTTATTCTTTGAAATATAAATTAATTTTTGCAAACGATAAGTAATAATTATTGAATTTTCGAAATAAAATAAATGAAACTAGCCAAATTTGGCGTGTAAATGTTTAATATAGAATTAATGTTGTGTTTGGCGCGTTTATTCCTGTTAAACACAAATGTGTTGAAGCGGGTTAAGTGACAGATTCTGTTACAAACCTACTTGTTTTATTTAAATTGTTACAATAATAGTCTATATTTTTTATTAAATATATTTCGCAAATGTTTCGTAATTTTCCTTACCAGAATGACAAAAAGGGTTATTAAAAGAAACTTCATCTTTAATTCCTTTTTCTAAATCTTCAAAAACGCAAAAAATATCTGATTTATATACATATGTTTCAAATGTATATAAAATCTCAAACGTTTCCACTTCCAGGTGTTGACAGATAACGTGTGAAATACGTAATCTTTTTCAGAAAAACCACAGCATGCAACATGTTTGCCACGATTTCTTCTAAATCAAAATTCTGACCTTTTGTTGAGTTTCACATAGTGTACAAAGTCTCTAGGGGCCCGGATGGCCGAGTGGTTTGGACCATTAAGCTAGCAGTATGCGCGGGTGCGGGCTCGATTCCCGCCTTCGCTTTGGGTGTACTTCCTTTCTCTGTGGCAGTAAAAATTCTTTCTGTGTATGTCTTACTTGATGAAAGCTTATATAAACGGGTCTCTGATCAAGCAAACAAGCTGGAATATATATGTACCCTACCCTACCAAGTCCCCAATTCCCAATTACAACATTGATAAACACTAATACCCTATGGGAATATTTCTTATGCCGTCACGCTCTCTATACTGCGATTTCATTGGTTGTTTCGTTTTCTTTGGAAAAGAGTTGAAACAGCTCATTGGTTTAAAAAAGGTCAGGCGCTCTGAACTACGATTTCATTGGTTGTTTTGTTTTCTGTGACAAAGTGTTGAAACAAGCCCATTATAATACAAGTATTTATCCGCAAATTAAAAGTTTGTGAAAAATTTGTAAAATGTTGTTGTAGACTTTACATTTCTCCTCTATAACCATGTATTTATAGAATTCATTCTATATCAGTCGAAATATATTTCAATAACATGAAT
Organism: Oedothorax gibbosus; assembly: GCA_019343175.1. Classification (NCBI taxonomy): domain Eukaryota; kingdom Metazoa; phylum Arthropoda; class Arachnida; order Araneae; family Linyphiidae; genus Oedothorax; species Oedothorax gibbosus. The sequence continues at coordinate 6,550,920 of CM033272.1, forward strand.
TTATACAATTTCAATTCTTTTTTGTCGAAACATATGTTATCATTGATTCTAGATCCATAATAGTAAAATTTTTAGTATGTATGAGTTACATATATAAATATTCATAATGAAATCTGATAATGTGCCAATTGCGATAGCAAACTTCTATCATGATCTGATCTTATTTAAAAATTTTATTGTTTTCTAAATTATGAAATTAGTTTTACATAAGAAGTTTTGATTTATAGCTAATGGGAATTTAACTTGAGATTTCGGAAACAAAATTTTAAAATTCAATGGGGCATAGCACTTTTTGTTGTAGTTTCCTTACATCGATGAAATAAAAAAAATGAAAAGATTTTATTTATACCGAATTTTGTTACCTGAAAATCATTTTTGTAGCTTTAGATGTAAGAGTTAACTAAAGTATCAAAATTTTCTTTTTTTATTGTAATTCTTTCAAATTAAAAAAAGGAAAGTAGACAAAAATACATAAAAATAGACATTTTAAGTGCACATTTGAAATAGTAACCTAACTCTTTTATTATTACTTAATACTTCCTAAGCGATTGGTAATTGATAATAAGACACTATTGGAAATTGGCATTTAAAATGTCCATAGTTCTATGTATTTTAGCCGACTTTTTTAAAAAAATAACCTCGGTTACCTTTCATAATAAATTTATTTGTTCTTGTGTTATTTTGCATTATAACTTTTTCATGTATTTATCATCGTGTAATGACAAAACTTAAAAAGATTTTAACGCTTTCTCTTATTAATTAAAACTGAAATTTTGATATTATTGCCCTATAAATTAAGTATCATTCTAAAATAAACAACTATACATTCTTTTACTTGAAATCAAGTTTTGCTTAATAAGCCAATGAAAAAGAAACATCATAAGGCAAGGTTTTAAGAACTAAACATTTTCAAAAGGAAGTATATACATTTAAATAGTTTAAGTCAGTTTGGCATTGTTGTTTTTAATGTTATGTTGTTCAAATGTTAATCAAAATTAATATTTTCATTTGCCTCTGGGGTCATTTATTTTACAAAATTTGTCAAATTTTTTTTTAAATTTTTTAAAATAAAAGTTTGATACTGTTTTAAATTTATTCTCTTGAGTTTTGCCTAACTGTTATATAATATGTCGTATGAAACAAAATAAACTAAATAAAATAAATCTTTACTCTCTAATATATATTATTATTTGTTCTTTATACTTCTAACCTGGAGATACCCTGTAAAACTTTGGCTTAACAATACACTAAATTGATGATATACACCAGATGATATAGAAAAGGCTGCTAACGATTGAATGTGATTATTTATATTAATGAATATTTTAAAATCACGTGCAAAAAGTATTTCTTAGATTGGCATTGGCAATAAGACGCCAAATAAAGAATCACGTTCAAATAAAGAAATTTATACCAATCACAAAGCCGCCGAATAAAATATCAAGCTCAAATAAAGAATTTTACATCAATGCTCTTATTTACTTTGTCACACTAGTGCTTAAAAGTAACTTTGAAACACGATTTCGTTAAAAGCATCACTTTTGCCATAATTATTGATTTCAAAAAGTTAGTTTTTTGCACGATATTATAAAAAATTACTTTTTTTCACTGCTTTTACTGCTTCACTGATTTATTGATACCAATCTGCTTTAATTAAAAATATTAGACACATGAATTGCTTTTGACCTAATGAGATTTGATTTTTTCACGAAAAAATGAAAAAAAAATAGTTTATAGAACGCGTGTGAAAAATGAACTTTTTAAAACAGGTGTCATTATTTTACTCACTTGTGAAATAAATTCCATTCTTTTTAAAAAGTATTACTAAAAATACTTTAAAAGTATTGCATAAATAACTATTTTACAACAAGTGCATGAAGTAAACTTATTTAAATGAAGGACTTGTGTTTATTTGACATGAGCAGCACGCGCCATTCACATAATTACTCCACATTTTTTTATTATTTATTTACAAACGTATACTATTTGCAGACATAACTTTTTTGATAGCTTTGCCTACAGGATTCAAATGGCATGTGAACTTTCGCCAAACATCGACACTTTTCCTCCAAGACGTGTTATACTGAAAACCTATTCACTAGGTAATGAACGGTTTGTCATGTCACCTAGGCATATAAAACAAATCACTGACTAATAAAAATGCTTTCGGTAAGGTCTTGATGAGTGGAAGAGCTGTGATGTTTTGCGAAGGTTCATATGTGCTATCCCTAGTCCTGTCCCTTAGTGTATGCCTAGCTTTAGATAATAATTTCAGAAGTGCATAAGTATAGTTTTCCATGTGATCGTTACGTTTTTTTTAAAAATGTTAATTCATTATGCAACAAAATATATGTAATGTAAGACGAAACAGTGCAAAAAAGATACTTTTACGCGTTTGTGGTTAAGGTTACCTTTGAACACAAGTTTTTTTAAAGTTACTTTACACACAATTATTGAGAATAAGTGAGATTTCTTGCACTGTTTTATAACAAGTTACTTTTAAAACACGATAGCTTAAAACTAACTTTAATGCACTGTTTAATTTACGTTAAACCTATTGTTAGCAATGCTTATTACTTACTTATGACTAACTATTGTTTCCTCTATTTATAAAAACTATTCAATTTTACAAACATTAGCATTGCGTTAAATTTGTCTATAATTTTTAAAGTAAAGTGTTATAGTGTTGAACCCTTCCAAGTATCTCGATGTTCTAAGTATGCAACGGCGTCAGTACGAAGTATTAACACACAATAATGTTTTTTTTTATTATGGATTTTAAAATCGTCATTTTTTATTTGCTTGTTTTCATTATTGTATTTCATCAGCATGGTTCCTACAGGGGTTTTATTCATCAGGAGAGACTTCTTCTGTTTGTTCTTCGGGGTTTGTTGTAGTAGTGTCAGGAACATGTGTATGATCAACGACGCATTTCTCATCTATCTTCATAGTTACCTACACATTGCAAAAAGTACATTTTAGTAACTCACTTTTTTATATATGTAAAACAAAGTCGACTCAGTAGTTTAAAGAAATCGTCTCTGTGTTATGAAGGATACTTAATTTTTTAGTTAAGTATTGGAATTTGGAGCAGAACGGAATGTGATAGGGAGGCTAAGGGATAGAATATTTCTGACTAGATGGTACTGAAATCTAGTAATTAAGATTTTTAGTAACTGAACGAGCTTTGAAAGTATTCGTTCATGTAGGGACAGTGCTTTTATAATGAATTAAGCGATTGTTGGTTTCTTTAGTGATTTTCTTAAATTTGTGGATTTTCTATTAACTGCAAATGTTAATAACTGTAAATGGGAGCTGAATTATTTAAATTGTACGACACGAGAAATGATTTGAGGAATTTCTTTCTATAAGCTATAAATAAATTCAAAGTAATTACATTTTCCTCTCGCTGTTTTCCAATACACTATAAAAATTACATACTAACGTAGATTCGTGGCGGAACGAGATATTGCAACAAAGAAAACAGGGCTCAACTCATGTTTTAGCATACACAATAAAACATTAAGGAATATAACTTTGTTAGTAATAACAAACATAGTTTTTTGATTTAACATACTGTACTAGGATATTTTTAAAAGTATAGATAGGAAAATTTTATCTAAAAATTGTTTTATTCTATATAAATTAAGTTTAAGTTAAGTTATTTTATATAAATTAATCAAATTAAATGTACACATTCATGTCACCTAAGTTTTCATTAAAACAATTTGCCTATTGTCAAACCCAATTTTTTTCACCTATCTTTGCTCTTTAAAAGTGTTTTTTTTTTTGGGGGGGGGGGGGGGGGGGAGGGTTTCTATTTATTCAAAAGTTTTTATATGTACGTATCAACTAACGCATCGTAGCTACTGGAGGTCGTAGCTGAGTATTATTGAATTCCAAAACTCAAAATTATTTTATTATATTTAAATCTTTCTAAATATTTTTTATTATGAATATTGAGGAATTTCTTATTGAATACTTTTGAGGTTACTACAAATTTCATACTTTCCTATCAATACATAATTTTCCATGTTACTGCTCAATTTTACTGAACAATCTCTTTCCATTTATTAAAAATATTAAGTGCAAGCACTTAATATTTTTAATAAAATTGATAATTTTTATTTTATTATAGTGTTACCTACTTAGTTTGGATTAAAAAATATATAAGTAAAAATTTTTAAGAAATTGTACTCCAATATTGATTTTTCTTAGTTTTTTAAATATTAGTTATTAAATGTAGTCAAAGTAGGTTTTTAGTTTAAAAAAATGCTTTGATAACGTTACGCTATTTAACATTGTCAACTAATGATAGACAAATAAAACACAAAACTATATATTTACCCCAAATATCTTTTCGATTTCAGTTGGCACACAGGCTAACCCTTCAGCGCACGGGCAGCTTTCAAGGTATTTACCTATAATATGATCTCCTTCTTCACTGCAAGACTCTCCTATAAGCATAAAGGTACAGCTTTCAGTGGTAATATTTTGAAGAAAAAAAAACATTTGAATCGCTAGTAATTGTTCATCCTGACAAAGAGGAACATCTTTCTGGTTCTGAAAACGTCTTGTATATAGTCTTAACAATCAATAATCATAAATGAAACAGTCAGTGTTTCATAAAGACATTTTACTAAACTCATGATTATGTAAATATACATATAAGTATGTAATACAGATGTCCGACTTCGATAATACCAGCCTATTCGGATAATTTGCAAGATGCCTTGATGATTGGAAATTGGGTGAGTGGCGCATGATAGAGTAGCCAATTTTAAAATTGTTTAATTGTACTGTTTTATTAGTTGATGCCTTGAATTGTTTTCAATATTTTGTTGGTTTTTTGTCTGGGTGAAGTGTTTTTATTGAGAATATACCTACATAAATTGTATTTACGTATATGGGAACTGTGCTGTGGTGAATATATAGCTTTTATGCATCTCGAGCAACGAAAAAGTGAAATAGATATCGTGTTGGTCAACTTAGAAAATCAATGATTTCAAAATTTATGATAGCAGAAACATTTTACATTAATAATAATACAATTTTTTTTCTTAAATATGATCTTATTGGAGAAAACATTATCCATTGAATATGCACAAAACAAGAGAAAAGCAAAAGTCATCATAGGGACAAGGCTATCAAGGATTGTTCAGGTAGGGACAACCCGCTGGAGGTCAAGATGGTGAGTCCTGGCTTCCCAGTACAGTTGGCACAGGTAGCCCACTCATCTAGGACATCACGAATTAGTCCACCATATAATGCCATTAAACTTAAATAAAAGATATTACAATTCTTTTATGATAAAAATTCTTTGATTACCTTCTTGTGCAAACTTGGTGCAGAATCCTTTCCTAAAGTCCAAGATGAAGGTACTTCGACGAATACAGCACTCGCCTGCCTCGCAGTCCTCATCGTCGCGGCACTTCCTCCTGTCCTCCGCTGCCAACACCACAGTCTAGTGGAAAAGTCAACTTTAATGCTATGAACAACTACCACTTGCAATGGGCATTGTGTAAAGGAAACGTGATAAACAAAAAAATTCAAATAGGCATTGGCCCTGTAATGCTTTGGGCGGGTGCACTGCAGTAACCACAACAAAGAATTGGTCTGTTTTGGCCTTAAAAATAATCAGTCTCTAAGTTGGCCGTTTTTAGGTAACAGTTATGCGCTTACAACAATAGTACAAGTCATAAGTCTAGATATTGCAGTTTACCTCCCCACGGCAGTTTTCACTCGACAGTGTAAACGAAAAGGAAGAAAGCAAAAAAAAACGTAGCAAAAAACATACCATAACAATAAAAGAACTTAACAAGTCATGGAAAGTAATTAAAATCCCATTTGCGCAAAACAAGTTGATTTGGTAGACCATAGTAAGGTAAAGCCTTAGTAAGTTTAAGTATATGCCTTGGTAAGATAAAGATTTGAGTAAAAATGGATACATAAGTAAGATAGCGGTTTATTAATTAAATCTATTATACAGGGTAGGCAAAAAAGAATGTAGCTATTGCAGACAACTATATATTTAATAGAAAAGAATTAAGATTGACACAGAATGTAGAAACGAACTTTTAAATTTTGTATATACATTTAAGCATGTCATAGATGTTCTTGGGGACCTCTCTTTTTCACACGGACAACAGGCGGTTGTTCATTTCACACCGAAGGTTTATAAGCAGGTCGCTGACCAAGCACACAAACCTGAATATATATATGTCTACCAACCAACCAATCATTTCACACCATACATTGGGTGGGCCTATTCGGTAAATGACTCGCCATTAAGATTAATGCGTCAATGAAGTTGCGTTGGCTGAAGTTGCGCATGCGTTGGCTTTTGCTTTTTTGCTTTATTAAGGAAATTTTGAAGTTCCGTCTACATTCTGAGTTAATCTTATCTATTAGTTATTTTTCATTAAACATTTATAGACAGTTGGAATTATTATATTCATTTTTACATAATCTGTATTTAAGATTTCCAAATATCATATTATCGAAATATCATAAATATCAAAGTTCATTCCAACTATCATGGAGTTTTTCAAATCAAAGTAATGCATACATAAGTTGGAAGAAGATATTTATTAATTTCTGTAAAACTAACGTAATTTTCTTACCACAGTGGCAAAAGCTAGAAGAGTGATTGCAATAAACTTCATCTTGGACTAATTTCCTTAAATCCGCTAAAATACAATCTTCTATCCGACTTAAATAGAATCGCGCGTGTTGCTTAAAAATTTATATCTTTTTAAGACTCACATTATCAACAACCAGATGTTGCTAGAGATAACGTGTGAAATAAGCAATCTTTTTTCAAAGAAATATTTCACCAATGTTTCGTCCGAATCGAAATATGCATTTGTAACTTGGAGAGTCAATCTTTGTTTTTATGCAAACAAACAGCGTTAAAGGTCAAAAATTTGCCAACACATTGCAATAATTTTTTCCTTGAAAATTAAATACATATACAAAATTAAAGCATTGAATTGTATTATTCATAAAGCATATCTTGCTATAGTTTCATGAATCATATATCTCATGATTTTCTTAGTCTTTTACGCAACTACCCTATCCCCTGTGTGAGAACAATAATAAATAATACTACTACATTCTTCTTCCACAAATTAAGTGAGGTGGTTTTGACGATATTTTACCCCTCCCTGTTGAGATTTCGTGATATTTGGCTCGAAAAAAAACCCTCTTCATAATTTCTCGCGATTTTTTTCAGAATTTGTATTTTTTTTATTTTAAACTTTTTATTTCGAAATATTTTGATACACGAAATATTTAAAATGCATACTAATCGACGACGTCCAACACCTAACTTGGATAGTCCAAACAGCAGTTGCATCATCTGATGATGGTGGAATAAGGTACTTAAAAATCTCATATAATGCACATTTGGTCTACTTTTTTTTAAGTGTGAAAAAACTTTGAACACGGTCCTTTGGTTTTAATGGAGAATTTGCACATTTTTTTTCTTAGTCTAAATCAATAAATGATGTCATAAAACCTACAAAAAGTGCCTTTTTAAAATTTTCATATGTTTAGTTTAGCTTTTATTTGGCGTTAAAAATGGCGCAGTTTCGGTTTCGTGATAAAACGGAAGTCACGTGTCATGACGTACTAACATCCTTTAGAGAAAACGGCTACCGTGTGGCCGTAGAGAAAAACACTAAGTGCCCACTCGTTTGTTCTTTTACAAGGTGTTTTTCAACATTTCAAATTTGTGCAAAGTAATAATATTGAAATAATAAGTCTTGTATTATCTGCAGATATAAAAGTATCCATAAATTAAGAATAAGCTTATTGTGGGTGGCGATGTATGTAAACGAATGTAATCGCAAGTTATTATGCAACAATATTCTGTCAAATTAGAGATAAACGACGTTTAAAAATATGATTGAAAAATATCACAATATATAAACTTTAATTACTTCAAAGAATTCAGTTAAAATTAAATATCGCTAATTAAAAGTTTATTTAATAATATTTCTGACAAGGTTTTTTTAAAAATAAATATAAAGGAATTATTGGGGTAATGAATTGAATAGCAAAAAATGATATTTTGACAAACTAAATAGCAAAACCTTAGATCTTAAAATAAATGTGGGCTCTGAAACAAGTTAACAAGCTTTTTGCTCAAATGCATGTTCTGCCAGTACATTTCTTATTAGATTAAGCTTTACTAAGTGATATTTAACAATGTAGCTACAGTTTATTTAATTTTTCCAGCAACACCATTTAAAATTTGCAAAATTTTTATTTAAAATTAACCTTTAAACTAACAACAGATTGACTTCCTTCCCCCAGGATAGTGTTTTTATGGCAAAAGGATTCATAATATAATGCAAATGGAAAAAAAAAAGTTTTTGAAAGGAATATAGTTAAGACACTTCTGAACAGAATAAGAATAGTCTACCATAAGTGTTCTAAAATAAATAAACAAATAAAAAAATACCAAGTAACTTCTGTGCTATTTACTTTACTCAAGTACGGTTTAATATAAAAATACCATTTTTTTAAACTGCAAAAGTTGTATAAGGTTCCTTTTTCAGGGTATGAATTTAAAGCGTTTCAATACACACAGAAACATTTAGGACTAAATTAATTTCTTACTTTTAAATAAGTGTTTATTTTAAAAAAAATGAACAAAAAGTGTTTAAACTTCAACAATATATTATTTTTTGGCCAAATTTGAAGATATAAAAATATATTTTTTTAAAAATTCTTTTCATGTATAAAATAACAGATAATTTGTTTAAAAATAAATTTGACTCACCGTATTTGCTACTATTTTAATAATTATGTCAAATCTATGAAAAATAATTTTTGGTGGTTTGTTTAAAATAACTAAAAACTGATATTATACAAGCATGTATTAACACAACTAAATAACAGTTAAATTTTATACATTATTCTGCGAAATCCGACTCAAACTTTTCATTTATCAAAAAGGAACATATTTCAATGAATGCAATCATTTGAAATGAAAGGTATAAATCCGCAAAATGTTTTCTTGGCCCTAACTGTATCTTTTTAATATAAACGGAACATGCACTACTGCAATTAACTATTTAACAATCCTGTTTAAAACGAAGACTTTCCCCAAATCCCCATACGCAACCTGTTAGAAAACACTCGAAAATCAAGCTACGGCGAAAAAGAAAGAAGGTTGTGACGTCACCAGCCGACACGCCCCGTTTTCTGCAGAAGCACGTTTCCGGCGTTTTTCAAACATGAATAACTACAGAAATAATTGGGGGAAAAATTTGAGTGGGATATATTTGGACTCCAGAGACCTCAATCTACAATTGTAGCTACTTTAAAACAATATTTAAGACTTGTGCAAATTCTCTATTGAAACTAATAGAGACAACAGAAAGAACTCCAATCAAATCTATATAAAAGAACGGTCCGTTTTTTACCCCCAACACTTTAAAATATGGTTGGGAAGGTCACGCTAATTGTAATATCATGTAAGTTTTTTCAGTTCAGAAACCAATGTTACTGAAATTTAACTCCATTTTCTCGCATTTTGCATTGATTTTTTGCTCGTAAATCTTACGTGATATTTGACGAGACCCCCACCATCTTAAGTGAGATTTGGTGATATTTGGCTCAACCCCCTCCCCCCTAAACACGTCACTTAATTTATGGACACCCCCTCCCTCCTATCTGACCGTATTACTGTCCGTCGTATACCTATATGAAGAGTGGACACCTATGACATTCCGATTTCATAGGTGCTATTCTTTTTTTTTTGGTCGAGATTATTTTTTAGTTGGCGTTGTCCGCCATATTGACACAGCTTGTTGTCATCAAACCAACATCGACTTGAAAATTTAAACATAGAATCTCTGGTTGATTAAGTACAGCTCAACGAAATAGGTACAAAGAGAAATTGCTAAGATTTTGTATTTTTCCAGCGATTTAACATGTTCGTAAAGTTACAATATTTCGTGTTTATCCAAGTGTACAAGCACTGTAAAACTTTGGTGGAACGTTGCTACGTAAACGCTGTGGCAGTTAGAAAAAGTTCAAGAGACCAGGGCTAGTTTTCCTGTGCAGGTTTTCCACCTGACCTTATATTGAAGATGAGCAATTAGGGGGAGCCAACTGGTGACTTGGTGTATGAAGCTACACATCATAGAATACATACAAGAATATTTGTTCAGTTAGTGTTATAATATTGTCTTTAGAGCTGTTTGTGAGATTTTTCAACGTTGAATAACTTTTCATGCTTACATTCAAACCTAATCTACTCGTAAAGGTACTATTGAACGGAACAAGAATTCCATTGTTGCCTTTTAGTAAACATGCTCTAACCCTTATAAATTAAGCTTAATATATATATATATATATATATATATATATATATATAATATATATATATAATATATATATATATATATATATATATATATATTATATATATATATATATATATATATATATAATATATATATATATATATATATATATATATATATTATATATATATATATATATATATATATATATATATATATATATATATATATATATATATATATATATATATATATATATATATATATATATATATATATATATATATATATATATATAACTATTTAAAACCAAACTATTTTAAAGAAAAATAAATATTATTATTCAAAAATCTTCAACAATGAACTTATTCAATTTACTAGTATGTGATACAAAAATAAAAATTGTAATCCTTTCTTAACCTTCTGAGTGTTAAACCCTGCTTTTTCGTATTGTATGCATCAGTCTTCCTTACAATAATCTTAAATTTCAAAATTTAATAAATAATAAATTTTAATTCATAATGTACATTTTTCCCTCATAAATGATTTTGAGATCATCTATTCAAAAATAAAATTAATTTGTATTTTTTAAACAAATCTGTTATTTTAAATGAATTTAATTAAAATTTAGGCAATGAAAGCAATCATTCATTTTTACTCATTTGCAGGCCGTTCGAAAAGGACTTCATTAGGTTTCTTTCTAAAGCCTAAATTACCTTGTATAAAGCACCTTTTTAGAGAAAAATTCCGCTTTATTCGCGTCGTTGGACTCAATAACAAGATTTGTCTTGTATGCTTCTTTTAAAAATGTACTGCCTTTACTTCGTCAATGGAGATGAAAACTCATACATTGGCCTTCTTGATGGGATGTATGGGAGGGGGGGGGGGGGCTTTTACAAGGTCAATTTCTATCTGCCAGAATTAGCTTGCAATTACTACACGTAATTTTACATTGAGTACAGTACACCGTTATAAAGACACAAAATTACAGGCTTCATTTCTGAATAAAATCGCTTAGCTTTTTTTAAAATTTGTCTATGGTGTACCTTAATTTGTCCTGAATAAATTGTTCATGACTATGGTCTTCCTTTTTATTATACATTGTTTATTTCGAAAAACTTAAGCAGAAAGATCAAAGCATTTGGTGTTAATATGAAAAATCATTACTTTAAAAAACAGCAAGTGCTGTTAGAAAGACCTTAATTGCTGTAAATATAACTTACAGCATGCAATATAACTTACAGGCAAAAAAAACATAACCTGTGTTTACATTGAAAACTACATATGTAAGCAACACACTTTCAGGCATAATTTATTACTTGCAAAGTGTGTTGTCTTCAGGTAGATTATATTTTGCAGTGTAGTTAGTACGCGCAATCTCTAATACGGTATATGGTTCACAATTACCATAAATGTCTTTTTCATGTTTAATGTAACGAACATATTTTGTAGCAACGTTAAATAATCTTTTTTATAATATATGCATACTTTAATTAAAAGTTATGTACAATCTTTTGTAAAATCGTTATAACAGTTCCAGCAACTTACTATAGGATATTCTTTTATTTCAGTTGGTTCACAAGAAAGTCCTTGCTCACAAAGGCAGTATTTATAGTACTGCTTCAGGGTCAGATGTTTTTAAAGCTTCGTAACAGCAATTTTGGCCTAAAGCAGTACGTTTTAAATAATTTAGTTGCATTCTTTAATTTACAATGCTCTGCATACTTTATCATAAATATACATATAAGTAATAATAATAATACATAAATCTAAATATGTTTTTACTAGATATTATATCTCACAAGCGAATAACGTTGTATGTCAGGGTGGGGAATAAAGGTTGTGGTCAAATGATTAATCCAAATGACGTGCTATTGCTTTTAATATTCTAATTATGTACTATAATTTCAAAATTCCTAAATGTCTTCAACTCGAGTGTCGTTTTTGTCATCTAGGGTAACTTAAAATTCCTAAAACAATAAATATATATTCTCGAAGGCACTAAACAGCTCACTTGAATACAAATAATATTTACGTTGCTACACAAATTTAGGTTATTTGCCTGGTTTGTTCGTTCTCCATTGAACTCCTTCGGAACGTTCTGTCTCGTTCCGTAATACATAAAAAAATAACTCATATTTTGTTAGTTCATCGAAACTGGTATAAAATTAGGAGAATCTATAGACTGCACGGTTGTCGTAAAACTTCGAAGCAGTGACTGAAGAACTTTCAGAGGTGTAAAATTACGTACGAACACTTAAACAATTTAAATTTTTGTTAACCTGCAAAAAATGCGTTTTTTCCCTCTAAACTTATTCCAGCCTATCTATTCTTTCAAAGTAATCGAAAAATGTAAAAATTGATAAGCGGAAAGTAAGTTTACCTATTTTACTGAAATCTTCGCAATCGCCTACATCATTGATTATGTTTCTAACAACGCAGCATTGCCCAACTTCACAATCAGCGGCTGTGTAGCACTTGACTTCTTTCATCTGGCAGCAGGCTTTGGTGGAAAAAATCATAAAAATATATATTGCAAGAACATTTTCATTTCATACCACTTAAGACTATTTCCTTACCTTTCCCTACAAGCAAGTATCTGTATTACTATAAAATTCTACATATATCGTTATATGCAAAAAAAGGGAATATAATTTTTTGTCAAGTTACTTTGTTTCATCTTAAAGAGAAAAAAAAATGATATTAGAATTTTTTTGTTGGGTCTAGCCTTTTTTTCACACTTAATAATACAGTTATCATTTCTGAAGTTTTGAATGGATGTTTACCAGAACAAAATGAGATATCATTAACCTTTTATTGATTCGTCTCAGTATTTCGTTAAAATATATGGTTTATTTTAAATTAGTACAATAAGCTCTGAAGTTTTAAGCCAGTCAAAAATTACGAAAACGAGTTGACTAATTATAACTAGTTACCAAGAGCTATTATAAATAATTATGAGAAGTTAACTAATTAAAACTTAATCTAATTATAACAAAAATAGCCAAGTGATCCGATACATAGTTGGAAGCTCAGAACATTTAATAATATCTGGCCAATTTATCTTCTACTTCTCAGAAAATATTCTTAGACCTTCAATTTTATTTTCCAACTTAAAGTACCATATTAACATAAACAAAAGTGTAAGCATGTAACGAGCAAAAAAAATTAAAGCACTATCTTCCTATGACACACAAACAAAATGAAAAACATGTACAGTATATGTGCATATCACTCCCGTTAGGGCGAGCCACTTTTGTGAAATAAACTTATTTATCGAAGTATTTTTGAAATAAACACTCATAGAATCTAGAGCATTAGCAATACTGCTTTGGGTATAAGAACTTACATTTACAAAATGACAAGTCTCCACTTCGTATTTTTTTAATACCACCATAAAAACTCTTGTATAAGAATTGCAATATATTTTTAGTATTGTAGTTTACTAAAAGTTTGTTTTATATCATTTGCAAACTTTAATTGCACACAAAATAACGCATCTTCTGTAAACTTACTGGTTATCAACAAAATAATCTTAATATAATAAAATATTTTAGTTTATATATACCAGTTTAAAATATACCAGTTTAACTGCAAATAATAGGCAGAAAGCAATGAACTTCATGGTTATTAGTGCTCTAAACACCTAAAGTATTCTGTTTTAAGAATAAATGTTCAAATATCTTTAGATGTTATGACACTTTTGTACGAAAGCTTAATTCAATTGTACTTATCAAAACTCCTAGAACTTTCACATATGTTTTTAATTCCGTGTAGATGCAAAATTCATTATCGATAAACAAAATATATTTTACTTCTTAGATAATTTAAGGGAAAAATAATTTTCAAAGCTAAATTATAAGGCTGCATTGATAATTCTACAAGCGGATTTTTTTATGTGATAAATATACATATAGATTATTTGGCTCCTCTATAATATCACTTTTTGAAATTGGTTAGAATATTTCGTTGTAAAAATTATTCATTGAAAATTAAAATAATATATTCGAACCAATTTCAAAAAGTGGAAACATAGAGTCTTGTAAGCCAGCTACATTTTTTATACAAAAACTTTGTAAAAATATTCAATACTGGTAATACTAGTAATTTGGCTTAGAAAATTATTTTTTCCATCTGATTAACACAGAGAGATGACTTCGGTTTGGTTAACGTGCTAACGCTCCCCTTCCCTGTTTTGACTCAGTAAGTCGCAAAAACATCAATTTTCTGTAAAACAAACATGTTTTTTTTTATCAGTGAGGTGTAATTATTTATTAAAAAAATCACAATTAGTACGATAAGTTTCAACACAATGTTATGCCCTAGAGCTGTCATAGTTAGATTGTCTCAAAATCAATAATGAACTCCAAGTATTTTTATGCCCAAAATTTTATTCCTTTTTATTATACATAGGATTACATAACAGCGTGGAAACTTTTAAACTTATTTTTTACTTAAATATACACAATCATTATAAAAAATTAGAAATATTTTCATTAATAAAATGTGCAACTATGTAGTCATTGAAATAAAACTCGATAAATTTCTTCTAGAAGTTTTTAGTCTTCTGGAAAATCTGGTTTGGAACAGGTAATACTGTTGTTGTACCTTCAACGCATCTTTCGTCGATTTTAATGGTTCCAATCTATTTTAAAGAAAAAATATTCTTTAAAAATATTCATTAAAGAAATCCTGCAATTAGCTAGTATGTGGTTCAAAAATAAAAACTGTAATCCTTCAAAATTGTAATCCTTTCTTCTAACTTCATAGGTTCATAAAAGCCTAAATGTACCTTGTATGTCACGCATACACGGATTTTCTTAAAGAAAAAGTCTAGGTTAACGTCGTTGGATTTGCTAATCTGACTTTTAGGGTATCTGTTTTGTAAGAATTTACCACCTTTACTTCGTTAATGGAAATCGAAACTCTATGATGAAGGGTGTGCTAATACAAGGTCAATTTCCATCTGCCAGAACCTATTTGTAATTATAGTTAGTTTGACATTGACTGCAGTGTTACAAAAACGTAAAAGTTCAATTTTTTTTTAATTACGACCTAAAGGTAGAGTTTCCAGACATACTGCATTTTGCTGTAAAGTTCAGTTTTTTTAAACTATACAGCTTTAAAAATTGTGCAAAATTTTCTGTTTTATTTCTTAAAGTTTTTTTTTTTAAAAAAACTTTAAAAGCCTGGAATACGCATAAAAATCCTTTACTGCCACAATGTCCCGATACCAATTACATTTTGAGGTACAAAATATTACGTTTACTTTTATTTAACATTTCATACTATTAAAAATGTTGATTAACAGGGTTTGTTAGTTTTAATTAACTTTTTTTGTACATTTTTAAGTAATTTTGAAAAAGTAAAAAAAAAGTAAAGTATTTTTAAAAAAAGTAAAGTATTTCTGAGTAAAGATCGTAAACCCGTGGATTACTATGCACAATTCATATGTGCAGTGAAGGGGGTTACACTACTTTAGTTACAATATTAATATTTAGTTATCGATTTAAATTAAAAGTTACACAAACAAGCAGTTAAATTTTATTTGGTTTTAAATCATTGAATAATATTTTTTTTAAAAAAAGAGGAGCATCTGATTACAAAATAAATCAGGGATTAAAATTATTTAAGCACGTTTGTTTCATACATTCTGAAGACATAACTTCACTCTATTATTATCCCTTAATATCTGCTATTTTACCAGCATAAATTTCCCAATACACCGGTCTCTGAAAGTTATTAACAGATCGATATAAGGGCAAAAAATATTTTTGGAGGATAGTATATTGGGTGAGCATTTGTTGCCTAAATAATATAAAGCAAGCAAACAAATATAAAGGATTTACTGTTCAAATGGAAATTATTGCTCTAAATAAACATCAATGTGCAGCATATACGACTGCATGTGCTGCATATACGACTAACAGCGGAATGGTAAAAAAACAATTTCTGTTAAAAATAATTATTTGCTGTAAATATAACTTTCAGCATGTGAGCAAAAAACATCATATTTTATTACATTGAAAACTACACATGCGGTTTTCAATCTTGCAACACACTTTCTAGCATTGTTTCTAGAATCTTAATTTTTTGCCCTATTATCAGAAATTAATAATTCATGTTTAATAAAAAAAAAATTGTTTTGCAATATGGATACTTTAATTAAAAAAAATTATTTTACAAATGTTTATAAATTCGTAAAACTGTCCCATCAGCTTACCATAGGCAGTTCTTTTATTTCAGTTGGTTCACAAGAAAGTTCTTGTTCACATGGGCAGTGAAGAAAGTACTGATCTATGCTAAATAGGCTTTCGGAACTGCAATTTTGACCTAAAAAAAACTTTTTTAGGTCAAAATGTTTTAAATACTTTTTGTTGTAGAATTTATTTTTATAATTTTCTATTCTTAAAAAAAGTTGTAGTTAGTTAAATGTTCCAAATGACATGGTATCTCTTTTAAGTTCTGTTATATTGTGTGGTAATTAAAAAAAAAATTCTTAAATATCTTAGACACGAGTTCCGTTTCAGTCAGGTAGAGTAAATTAACATATATAAAATTTAACTTATCCTCGAAAGCCCAAAACAGAATTGAATAATAGTAATATTTAATCCCTTGAATAGTAGTAATATTTACGAAGTTATTATTTGTCTGATTTGTTCGTTTTATATTAAACTCAGTGTCTCCTCTGTCTAGCACATAAAAAATAAATCAAATTAAATTATTTCTATCAAAACTGCTTTAAAATAAAGCCTGCACTGTTGTTGTAAAACTTCAAAGAACGACCGACGAACTTCCGAGACGTAAGAATGAACAAACAATTAAAATTTTTATTAACAAACAACGTATGTGCTTTTTTCCCCTAAACTTAGCATATTCTAATCAATCTATACTTTCAAAGTAATAAATTTTTTTAAATAATATTATTGGTGAAGAGTTACGCTACCTATTTTACTGAAATATTTGCAATCGCCTCTGTCGAAACCAAATATGCTTCTAGCAACGCAGCATTGTCCAACTTCACAATCAGCAGTTTTGTGGCATCTTAATTCCTTTATCTGGCAGCAGGCCTTGGTTATCATGAAACATATAGTGCAAAAACAATTTAATTTCATACCCTTTACAGCTATTTTCTTACCTGTCCCTACAAGCACATGTCTGTATTACTATAAAAAAAACTCTACATGAATCGTTATATACAAAAGAGGGAATCGAAAATTCTACTATGCTACTTTTTTTCTTCATTAAGTGAAAAGAAAGGTGGTATGGAAATTTTCTTTAAGGATCTAATCTCTTTTTTTTTCATCTTTAACACTTTATATACAGCTATCAGTTCCTAAATTTTGATTAGATGTTTACAAGAAAAAATTAAATATAATTAAACTTTTACTATACGACTGAGTATTTCGTAAAATTTCCATAGATCACTTTAGTCTAGGTCGTTACACAGTGTCCTAAATCACTTAAATTTTAATTGTCAGGAGTCGAGTTGATTATAACTAAAAGAAACCAACACATATCTTATAACTCAAAACATTTATAAATATCGTTTTGGGACGATACACAAAAGTGAGATAAGATAACAGCGAAAAAACTAAAAAACAACACCATCTGGTTTTGAAAAAGAAAAACGTACAGTACATAGCGCATCTCTCGCATTTGGGAGAGTCACATTTGTTAAATGAACTTATTGAAGTATTTTTGAAACAAACACTTTTAGAAACTAGAGAGCATATCCAATACTTCTATATAATGTATAAAGAGCTTATATATTTACAAAAAGGAAAGTTTTCACATTATAATTTTATTAACGACGTTTAAATTGTAGGATAAGTATTGTAGTATTTTCTTTACCACTGTACTCAACTAAAAATTAATTTATTATAAATCATCATCGCATTTTTAAATTGCACACAAAAAAACGCATCATCTGCAAACTTGCTGATTATGAAAATGCTCTTCAAAAATAAAAAGCTCTTAAAAAGTTTAAAATTGAAATAAAATAATATTAACGTAAGAAAATGGTTTTACCAGTTTAACTGCAAATAATAGGCATAAGGCAATTAACTTCATGGTTATTAAAGCTTCACACACCTAAAATATAGTATATATATATATATATACTTCTGTAATTACTCTTCAAATATATCTTGTACTAAAACTGAATTCAATGGGACTTATCGAAACTTCTAAATTGTTCGCAGATGTTTTAATTCCACATATATTCGACATTCGTTATCAATAAGCAGAATATATTTTACCAGTTTTGATAACCTCGTTTGAATAACTCGAATGACAGTACAAGTTTAAATATTATTGGTCCTCAAATGTTTCATTCATCTATTATGGCTACCTTAACTGACTTCAAATTGTGTAATGTTTTTTTTATTATGGTAAAATTTGTTTAATTTTCAACATTTCTGTAACTGAATATATAGGAATAAATAGGGAGTTATTCTCAGTTCAGAATTTACACGTTTCTATTGTTTTATGGCTTATCTGTGTTGTGTTGTGACTAATCCTCCACTGTCTAGCGGCAGCTAGACATTGTCCATGAGTCCATACACTTTCAAAAAATCCAGGGCAAGCAAAGGGTCCGTCGCAAGTCTCCTTAGGAATGCGAAGACAAAGAATTACCCCCTCAAGTCCTACTGACTGCCTCAGCGCGGCGAGGGGGTGACACTGGGCGGTCTGGGCGAAGTACATCGGGAGTTCTCCTGGCAGGGTCACCCTAGGTGTGAAGGCCAGACCAATATGCCCAGCTAAAGTCAGAGGCATGGGAGCCAAGTCAGACTGCTACCCTTTGGGTGCTCCTTAAAAAGTAGCTGCACAACCCCCCCTACCATGAGCTCAACTTTTAATGGCTTATCTTTTTCTGTTTATTAATTATTAATTATTATTTTAATTATTAATTATTAATTATTATTATTATTATAATTATTAATTATTAATTATTAATTATTAATTATTAATTAATTAATATTATTAATTATTAATTATTAATTATTAATTATTAATTATTAATTATTAATTATTAATTATTAATTATTAATTATTAATTATTAATTATTAATTATTAATTATTAATTATTAATTATTAATTATTAATTAATTATTAATTAATTAATTATTAATTATTAATTATTAATTATTAATTATTATTATTAATTAATTATTAATTATTAATTATTAATTATTACCATTATCATTATCATCATTATTATTATTATTACAAAAAGTGAGTTTAGGCCTAGTAAGAAGATTTGAAAAAACTTATAATATATAAGTTTATATAAGTTATATAAAAACTTATAATAACTTATAATATATTATAATACACAAGTGATATTTTTTTACCCTAAAAGATTTTTTTAATTAATATGTAGGATTTTATACGCGTATTTATTGAGGATTAATTCAAAATAATTATTTACATTTGAAATTCAGTTATTAATCGAAAAAAGTGCATAAATTTTTTTTAAGTTAAGCGTATTAGGATAAATTTGAGGTGTACTTTTATCATTGTATGCACTTGCAAATTGTAAATATTTCTTAGCGCTATATAACAAATGAGTTTTTACTTTTTCAGTAGGTTCACATTTGAGTCCTTATCATATGGGCATTGGACAATGAATCATAAAATTTCCAAATATCTCGTGATCTTTAGGACTACAAGTTTTGCCTAAAACTATACATATAGAAAGGGTTATTCTATTAATATTATCTAATAAAATTTTGCAAAAAACTCACTAAATTAAAAAAAACGTCCATCATGTTTACAAAAATATTGTGATTTTGTGAAAAGTAGAGTAACAAACAACCTAAATAGAACTCTCAAATTTACTATCACATTAGATGATATCAGTGCTGCAGTCACTCTGTGCTGGAAATTTATACATGATCTTAAATCTTTTGTGTGGCACCGGCGAAAATGGTCTTCAGGAATTTGAAAAATCATAAACTTAGGTAAAAATGAGTGTCGATACCAAACACTTTCTAATATTTTCCCCTCCTAAATGATCATCAATGAGTCACCGTGTTAAAATGTTTAGGATTCAACTGAAAAGAAAAGGTCCATAGTAACCAATTCTAGTAATTTTAAGTTTCCCTTAAAAAAATTTCAATCGATTCCAACCAGTCATTGATTAGATACGGGTACAATTTAATTTGCGAATACCAATTACCCCAGGCTACCCTACATACAACATCCTTTGAGAACTAAATATCTGTAAATAAGTTAAATATATAAATTGAATTGTGAAATACATACTTTTTTGTTGATGTGAGGCAATTATTTTCTTAAATTTTTGTTTAGGTTTAAAATTGATAAAAAGGGTCTTTGTTAGCCTTAGTTGTAAAGATAAAGTGGTAAAATTATATTTTTTTTTAATCAAAACTACGTATTTTTTATTTAACCTGTAAGAGAACAAACAAATTGTGGCCATATGTATACAACCTAATGTATGATAAAAAAATTAATATCACTAAAACAAATCCCTTTATATATACATTATTTATAAAGTAGCGGCAATTTTATTTTAAATTTGTTTTAATATTATGCAGATTTTATGCTGCATTAGGTATCAATCATTAGGAAAACTGGATTTCAACATATTTCTTACCAAAATAAAATATTGCAGTGTATGTTTGTTGATGGTTTTCATGAAAATGTTTTTTACTTATTTGTAATTTAATGTAGTCGATTTGTTTCATATTGAATTACTGCTCAAATATTGCGCAGGACTGAAATTATCTCTTTAAGTCTCAGACAAACTGAGCTAAGCCTAATTTTTAATCTCATTGTTTAAGTCTAGTGTTTCCTAGTCTTTACTTCTACAAGTGATTATCTCTTGCTTCTTCTTGAACTAAAAAAGTTTATTCCCAAGTAGCTCGAAATCGATTAATTTCACACAACACAAACATTTATTTTATAATAAGGAATTTGAAAAATTAATTTCTATATGATATTTTTCTTAAATATAAGCATTTTAAAAACTCCACATACTTTGCCCTGAAATAAAAAGAATTTCTCTACAATTACGTTTGGTTTTTATTATTTAATAATTTTTTTTTTAATTTTTTTATTTCACTTTTAATAACTCTATAAAATTTTAATTGCATTGAATTATTTTATTATATCCTACAAAGGGAAATTTGAATAAAGTAAATATAAAAAACCTTTCAGGCTGGTTGGACTTAATGAAATTAACATAACTAACCAAACAGTTAAATCTCCCTCAATGCATAAAAATTGCCAGAGATAATTTATTGTAAGGAGAGAGAGAGAAACCTTTTGCACCTCTCTTGAGCAAAGATCAGAGTTGATCTTCAATCACGTATTCCGCAATTCAATTCCCAAATACTCGAATTCAATTTCACTCGAAGATTCTTTCAAATGGAAAATTCGAATGCAAATTCCATTGTCTAACAACCTGAAACTGTTCTCCATGCTTCCCCAAGAGAATGGAACGTCTTTCTTGACATTTCCATTCTTTTGGAACAAATTATCTCTCTGTTGCCACAAAATACCAATAAATGTGGGCTTCTTTTGTCATCTTCAGGGAATTTTTCGAACCATTTTTAACTTCAACTTTAGTTTAAACTTATAATAGAATACAAATGAGCTTATGCTGATTACAGAGTAACTTATCATTTTCAAAAGAAGAAAATAAAAATGTGTTTGCCTAGAATTGGATTCGTCTTGAATTACTCTTTAAACAGAGCTTTAAACATGGATCATCATAATTTTAAATAAATATTTGCAATTCTAAAAACCATGTTCTTAAACTCTTCAAGATTTTTGGCATTGACTTTCTGCCATGGGCAGGTGAACCATCGTATCCACAAACATTTCATTGGATTTTTTTTAAGCACTGAATAACGACAACCAATAAGAAAGTATACTAGAATAGGCGATTTATCTACCACGACATTATTATTTGACAGCTTTTTAAAATCTTGTTTAGTCATTAATTCCATTTTTTATGTCTTTAATGCGGATATATGAGCGGGCCTGGGGGTGTGAAATCCCATTTGAAAATATAATTGTCTAAGCCATATTACTCCCGTCAGTCGTTATTGGGAAGCTCGTTGTCAAATGGCTGAGAGGCCAAGAACGGGGGTTGGATAAAATAAAGTAAAGTAAGCCATATTACTCCGACTGTATTGAATATTTTTACAAACGTTTTGTTTTTATACGACAAATGTAGCTGGCTTAGAAGGGTTAAAAATCCCACTTTTTGAAATTGGTTTGAATATTTTGTTGTGAAATACTTTTTTTTAAATATTATAACCGATTTCAAAAAGAGAGATAATGGAACCCTGTAAGCTAGTTACTATGTTTATCATATAAAAAACTGTTTGTAAAATATTCAATACAGACGGAGAAATGGGACATAGAATTTTTATTTCTCGTTAGATTAACACACAGACATTTCGATTTGGAGACCCGCACCTATTTCCCCTTAACGAAATAAAAAGAAATTACAACACTACTTATAGTTAACCATGATAAGTAACACAACATATAGTATATATATATTTTTATTTAAGTAAAACAGTACAGACTAAAATATTACTAATTTAAATCTTAGTTATGTCCATGTTTTTACAAAAAACCGCTTTTAAGTAGAGAGCTATCAAAAATTCTTTTCTTAAATTTTAAATTGATAGCTTAAAATACCCAAAAATAATATACAGGTAGGCGGAGTAAAAAGCCATTTTTATCAATATCAACGTTTTTAACAAACTAATTGATGTTTTCTCTAAAGATTTCCAGGTCCAAATTTTTTCTTGTAAATAGTGAAATAAAACACTACCAAACTTGACTTTTCTTCATTTACACGTATCTTATTTTTGAAACGAACAAAGAGTTTCTTGCTCTGAATCTAGAAATTGAGCTTCCCTGTAATAAAGTTACCAAGCGCACTCGGTTCGTCTGATGTGTAGTATTCGATGGCAAGTTCGCAGAAATAGGCGAAATCCAAGGGCTTAGTATCATTCTGAAACAATTAGAGAAAAAAAATAATAAATAACAAGTTATACAATAACTTTTTTGGAAACTTTCGTGTAGTTCTTAAATGTATTCAATAATTTGTTAGTTAAAGGCATTTCAAAAATTAACTTTTCTTATTTAACAAGTATTTGCCAAATTATTCTTATTTTAAATTTATTGATAATTCATAATTGTTAAAGAAATACATTGGTCAATATGATGTTTTAAAATTGCACTGTGTTTGAAAAGATCAAGCAGAACTCTCAATGCAACAAACTAGATGTTTTTCGTACGATCTCTGTGAACTATCACCAAAATTCCATATTTCTATGATTCAAAAAGAAATACACAGTTTTAAAATATAATAACCAGAAAACATAGATATTGAATATAATTTTATTTGGGATTATATTATATTCAATAAGGGATAAAAGGGCATCCTTTAACGTACAACTATATATATTTTTAAAAAAGTAAACACGATTGCATGTGAGCCTTTAAAATTTTGACCTCCTTGAAAAGTTTTGATTTTGGACACTCACTTTCCAAATTTGGAGCACATTTTTGGACACAAATCCACTCTGTCTATTCTGTATTATTTATATAAGCCTTCTAAATAAAGTATGTAATTTAATGAAATTATTTAATAAAATATAAATTATGTTCAACGATTAATTTCCCTTCATTGCCACAAAATTTTTATTATTTCTTCTACTTACAAGAGTCATCATAATGAAACACTGTCTTGATTGCCGTTCAGGTATGCCAAAATTTTCCAGTATATAAGAAAATTCCTCTACATCTATTGCCCCATCCGCTAGAACAATATAACAAAAAAAACATTTCATTTACATTGAATTTCATTTTTTAAAGTAAAAAACATGAATCATAAAAATGTTGCGCCAAATTTTGCAGACCTATTATGTATGCATAAATTCAACTATTATTTTTTAGCCTACTTTTCTTTTTTTAATTCGAAAGAATTAAAAAAAATGAAAAAGTAGGTATTGACATGCGGTCGATGTCCGTCTGTCTGTCCGTCCGTACCCCCCTTCCAAAATCGGTTCTATCCATCGGATCTTAAAAATTCTTTTTTTGTTAGAAAGCTATGACCTCAGATACCCAACTTTCATACTTTTTGTCCGTCTGTCTGTACGTCCGGACGGACATAAATCTACTATCTGTCGGCGAATTTCCCATTGAATTAGCATTGAAATTCAATTTTGATTTTTGAGTCATTTAAATCACTGTTACCAAATCAACAATGGCACGAGAAACTTTATTTATATCAACATATTTGAAGCAAAATAATATTTTCATGAATCAGTTTGGAATGACGTCATAAAATGTAGCACAATTTGATTCTTTGATTATTCATTAATTGTTTACCAAGAAAGCGGCAAGGCATATTTTTGCATACAATTATGCTTAGTTTTAATTTACATTTCTTATTTTTTTTAATGCAGTTTGGAGTAGTTCTATTACTTTTGTTATTAATAAATATTTAATTGATCTTCGAACTACAAATAAATCGAGCAGAAGATAAATAATATTAAGTTAGTTTGCGAAAGAATATTAAGGAAAATAGTTGATTTTGGGTTTTAGAAGTTTAAATTATAGCTGGATGCTGTGTTTCGATTTTTTTTCTAATGTGTATAAATCTAGTGTGGAAACGGTTGTGGATGATATTTACTGTTAGGAACCTAGTTTTTTCCCGAATAGAACATCAGTAAGTATTTAAGTAACAGGAAAGTAGGCTATTTTAGTTCTTTATGAACTTCTTGTTTTTTCATAGAACTTATTTGGACAACTATTTTATTTTTTTAATATGTTTTATGTATATAAAGCGAAGTTGTTGTTTTACCGAATAGACTCATAAACTACCCAACCCAATTTAATTATCCAACCGAAAAATTATTAAATGCATAGAAACAAACTAAGTGTGTTTATGAAATTTAATATTGAGAAGAAGTTTTTTGGAGAAATTTGAAAATCGTTATTTTTAGTTTATCGCTAATTGATATCATATTTCAAGTTGTTTTGTAAAAGACTTACTAACTTTAATTTTAATAAATGATTAATTTTCTTCTTGACAGAGCTTACTTTTTTTTTTATTAAATTCCGATATTTTAATGGAATTCCAGTTCTTTTATTAACTCATTTTCTTAACACGTGTGAAACTTGTATCAGAAAGAATTTATATAATGCTTCATTATAACTATCTTTAAATATAAAAGTATTTCAATTAAATTTTTCTTTATGATGCTTTGAAATTTAATATGATGAATCTTTCAATTTTTTCTTCTATTTGCGCAAGTTTTCTGCACAGTATTTTTTTTTTCAACAATGTGTTTTTAGTTTTTATGAATTTGGAATAACAGTTTCTCTCACCTGTTCTGTCGTATATGTTAAACCTGCACCATAAATATGTAGTCAACCATTCAGGTAAGGCGCCTGCACCTCCACGTAATGTCTTATCCAATTGCTCCCACATTTTTACCTGTGCAACAACAGAATTTTTTATAAAGATGATATATATTTTCATTCTAGTGGAACATCAATAATTTCAACTCATTTGTATACCTCTTCGAAACTTCATTTATCTGTGAACTAAAAATCAAATAAAAAAAATCGAAAGATAGCTCCGCCTTAATAAACGCATAAACATTTGTCATTTAATCTGTACGTTCTATTTCTATTTTCTATCTTTAGCGTTTAAATATGCACGTGAATTTAAAATGCAATAACAGAATGTCCTTGGCTCCCTGGTTAAAGTAAATGATTGGACACCAAATAGGCGGCCATTTGATTCTGAGCACTTTGCACTAAACATATCTCTCTCCCTCTCTCTCTCGCTCTCTTTCTGTCCCAGGCACTCACACTGTACTCTGCCTATCTTTCTTTTTTCCAGCAGTTCAATGAAATCTTTCTATACGTTTAATTCCGTGTCCGCGCGAAAACGTACAACTCTTACGGCGACTGATTGATTAGTTTGAAGATAAACTAACCAACAAACCAATCAAACTTCGTAAGGGATGTCTACGTGGACACTTACTGTGGAATCATGTCTTAAGAATTCAATTTGCCATTTAAATTTTTTGTTTTAAAAAGAAACATAAATAGAAACTATTGTCTATCTCATTGCATTTTATCTCAAATTAAATTGCTATAAACATTATTGAAACCATTACCAAAACATTGAAAAAAATCATTTTAATTTATAACTATTTCTATAAATCTGTGAGTGCCGCGTCATTGCTCAATGAATGAAAGGAGTCGTTTTGCATGTTTTTAAGATATTCTCGTTCCTTTGCTTGTTATTTTATTCGACTCCAGTTTTTTTTTAAAATCATTTTTTTAGTTATGATAAACTTTATACTGTAAAGAAGTATTTTTAAGCATAGTTAATATATTTAATCGAACACTTTTCATAATAATTTGCATGTAAAAAACTGTTTAGTGATTTTCAAAACATGAATATTGAGGTAAATACTTTATTGGAATTCGATAGCAGTTATATCTAAATTTGTACGTATTACCAACAAATTTAGGAAGCCGGAACCGGCGCCTCTAGCTCAAGTTAATTTTCAAAAACTAAACTATTACATAAAGTTTC
This sequence comes from Oedothorax gibbosus, assembly GCA_019343175.1. Taxonomy (NCBI): domain Eukaryota; kingdom Metazoa; phylum Arthropoda; class Arachnida; order Araneae; family Linyphiidae; genus Oedothorax; species Oedothorax gibbosus. The sequence goes on from CM033272.1 coordinate 6,577,849, forward strand.
CGTACCCATTCGTCTGCCGTGACAGCGTCGTCACCGTCCTCATCGGCTTCCGTCTTGAGCGATCCCCATATAGAACGGAAGAGGTCCTCCGTCATTTCATATTTCTCAGAGCCCCGTTGCCAACCGTTGAGCTTACACACATACTGCACATGACAATAATAAGGTTAGTTTCGTTAACGAAAAATTTGACAATTCTCACCTTTTAATTTTGAAAATGTAAGTAGTTTTTGTACAGATATAAAATATATTAAATTAACATCATTGTGAGTGTATACCTACACTGTAAAGAAATTCATAAATGTTTCTGAATATATGTTGGTAGCTACGGTGCATGTAGTTTTCAGAAACGATTCCGAGTATTTCGGAGACCTATATCTGTTATATTCATCATACACATTTTTGAGCATTTCTAAAATTCTTTTTTTGCTATTTTCTCAGTTATGTCCGATTTATGGCCCTAAAAGTAGATGTTATTCGAACCGTTGGACTCCAGGGAAGGTTTATTCTTGAGGCAGATACTATAGCCCAATCGTCTTTTTTCCACTTCCCTTTCATGTTGACAGTGATGGGATAGAATAATTAACGCGTGCATCACAAGCATTCAGCTTATGAACTTTAAAAATAAAATAAACGATTCCGATTTGATCGGAAACTTGCCATTAATAGAAGAGGTCTCTCTTATATATTCGGAACATTTTAGTTAAGGTTAAATAAATTTATTTCTTAATTTATTTCTACGTATATTGGCAAAATGCACTTCAATTTTATCTGCTATTTGTTTTCAAATTCCTTTAACCTCTTGTTTCTACTACCCCTTTCGTAATCATAAAATCGTAGACTGAAAGCAACCTACACACAGGTAATCAAAATCGTGACTATTTATCAAGCGGTCACTTTTCTTATGTGATTATCCATTTTCGATTGTTTATACAGCTAACCAACCGTACATCATTTATAAGATACTCTACCAAAAAGGAATAACTTAACATTAAATCATATGATCTGCTTAGGTAAATTTTATCTTTCAAATAATTTGTATACGGTAAACTATTACGTCTTCTAATGAATATCTAAACGAAATTATAGTAATCATAAACTTAATCATTTCGTATGCAGATAAGCGACAAACATTTATACGATTATTGTTCTGGTGTCAAAAGCCGATTTGGCAACGTTTAATGATTTTGGTAGCTTGGTAGTTTCCTTAAAGTTTGGTTGTTTTTCCTATTTTTAACTCTTCTACTTGTTCGAATATTTATTTTTACCAAAAAGTTACAAATATTTTATCTGTTAAAAAATTATGTCACAATTAAAGTCACAGATGAGGTTTTGTGCTATTTATATTTCTTAATTAAATAACAATTCAATTCTACCTTTTTTTTAAACTTAAACTACGTAAATTCTGAGATAATATAATAGTTCTTAACTAAACTTGAAATTTTTATATCCAAAACATGAAACATAAATTTGTAAGAAAACTATGTACTGATAAAGAATAATAATTAAACTAAAAATGTTTTTTTAATAAAGAATTTCACTTTCATAAGTTGAAATGCAATATATATAAGCATCACCATTCATATTAAACAACTGCTTTTTGCGAAAAGCATGTATTTATTTATTCAAAAACAATTACCTCTTGTACCATAAAAAAGTCAGATTCTGTAATCACCCCGTCTTTGTTCAAATCTAAAATAAATTGAACAATTAGATAAATAAAATTAAAAAAATTACCCCCCCCCCCACAATGCTTCAGGGGATAAAGAAAAGAAATAAGTTTGACATTTCCTTTTTTTTTTAAATAATCGTTTAATTTTCCCAGCAATCAATTAAGTATTCAATAGAAAGTCTAATTCTTTATAATTTATAAAAAAAGGAAATTCAATTTACCGTAAAAAGTGTTGAATTCATAGAGAAGCTTATTTCTGCGAAATTCGGAGAGAGGAGCGGCGCTCTTTTCGATCTTGCTGATATCTTGCCCCATGTCACGAATTAAGAAGACATCTGTAAATGGGTATAACGGTTGGGAATCTTAAAAAAAATCAGGTTTGCAACTGTTATTCATAAGGTTTGTAACTGTTATTCATAAGGTTTGCAACTATTATTCATAAGATCTTTGACTACAAATTAGGGTACTTATGCTTTAATTATTAATGATTTTTATAGTTTTAAAACTAATTTATGACATATGTTAATTAAAAAAATATTACGTAAATGAAATGTAATTTAGTAAAATGAAATGAAAATTTCTGTGCATAGCTCATAAGAGATGCTTTATTTTAATCAAACGTTTCACACTTGAAATTTATCTTAATATTTTTTGTTTCAAGAGTTGTAAAGGATTAAACGCCTTAAGAAATTTTGATATGATTTTTAAAAATGCCGAAATAAGAGGAACAAGTTTTGGGACACAAGTATTGAGAATTACTACGGGATGACATGTCAGAACAGAGCTTTTAAGAGGAATGCTCAGTCTTTGCGGTCAGCCTCATAGAGTTAATGCATTTGTTTTGAATTCGGAACCTCGGAAAAAGTATTGCTTTACCATGTAAGTATGTTTTAAACCTGTATGTGAATCGTCATAACAGCAAAATAAAACAAATTTGAAATGAAAATAGCTATGAGACTGACCATATCTCTTAAATCGGCACTGTCAAATGCTAGACGCTTGATTATTATTATTATATTTATACTGCATTTTGAAACTTTATAATATGAAGTTAATTGTTAATATATCTTTCAAAGAATCTAATATTTTTAATCACTGTAATAACATAATATATAATATAAATACCCCTCACCTTTAACAAAAACTCAAACTTCACGAGTTCATGCTTTCCTCCGATACGTTCGTCGGTTCAGCTGCACATCTTTACCATTCGAAATGCCTCTCGAGTGAGCAGTCCCCCCTCGCCCTGTCACAATGTCCGAACAGGAAACAAAGGAATCCCCATTAAAAACACATAAAAATAATCACGACAATGATACCGTAAATAATAACCGATTATACAAAGCTTTAGCGTACACAAGAACGCGTGGCCGCTATTGTGACGTGCCAATACGGGGAATCGTAATTAGGATGATCATATGCAGGTGGCGGAGAAGTAAACGATAAGAATAAAGTACTGTGAGTCAACCATAAATCAAAATGCCGAAAGAGACTCGGATTCAAAAGAGAGGTAAATAAATTTGTTAAATTTGCGTCGACCCGATATGAAAAAAATCTGCCTCGCGAAAATAAGCTTCCTGCTTAAGTTTTTCTAAATAAATAATCCCTAATTTTTCTAAACAAACAATTCTAAAAAAAGAATCTCCAAAACCCAATATAAGACAAATGAAGAACATATAGTCCTACACAATTTATGTAAGACAAAATAAGTTGCACTAAATGCGAATTTTTATAACTCAAAGTTATCGTTTTTATTCGGAAATGAAGGTGTTAATGGTATGCAAATAATCATTGTTAATGGTTAAAACAAATAAACAATCTGATAATATTAATTTTGAAATCAATAGTCATACAATCAATACAGAGGGTGAAGCGCAATGGTTTCAACGTTTCTGGTAGAAATTTTAAAATATATATTAAAATTATAAATAACTATTACTATAATACTTTTTTTTACTTTTATAAAATTTATTTAAAATGTTAAGAACAGTAATTAAGGTAGAATATTTTAGAACTTTCTTGTTTACAACTTTACTAAAACAGGCATGAAATCAATATTATCAATCGTTGTTATAAAGAAATCATCTTGTATTTGAAAAAAGCACTCAAAACAAGATTAAAAATTCAAAGAAATGTGAGTTGTTTACATTTTTATCAAATATCCTTCAATTTTTGAGATAAGTATAGCGACTTTTATGCTTTATTCTGAAATTCATGGGAGACCGGCAATCTTAAATTGGATAACATTTTTTAATTAAAAAAATAATAGGTCCTTTGAAAACTGCTTTGAAACAGTAGAAGTTCCATTAAGTTCTTTAAAATATTTTATTTCAAATATGCAGTAATAAAATTTCTTAAAGCTTTTGTTTTTTTGCAACTTATATAAAGCAAAAAAATAACAAATAAATAAAATAAGCTCAGTATAAATGAGTTTTTTTCTTCGATTCACCCAATTATTTCTGGGAATAATTTTTTAGAAAAAAATAAATAGTAATAGACTATTTTAATACAAGCAAAATAAATGCATTTTAACAAAACAATATGGTACTAAATAATTTAATTTAATGACGGCAAATGCACAAAATAGAAAAGCTCATTTAAAACAATTTATTTAAGAATGATAAACTCACTTCCAGCGACATTCATTTTAAGGCATCATTGTCGCAATTTCAATGTTGATGAGATTATTATACGACAGTTCCCTTTCGTTTTCGAAACCATTCAAAAAGAAATCTCTCCTAATTATTGCAATTTTCGTTGCGAAGTTTTCCTTTGCGGATCTGTTTTATTCTTAATTAACGAAATAGAGACTGCATTTAAAACTTTTCGCAATTAGAGGTTAAACTTTAAATAACTAAAAAAAGAAGCCTAATTTGAAACTAATACATAGACTTATATTTGAAAATATTTTCAGGTGTACAGAGTATCATTATTTTTATCGCGGTTATACCGCATGTATTATTACTTTACATGTTTATAGCGAAATATGTAAAATTTACAAAAACTTTATTATAGTCTATGAATGGTTGAGTTTATGATGCCCTTATTTTTAAAAATTATATTTGCACAAACGTTCCTTTGTCATCATTTTATAATTCCTTCTATTTTAAACAAAAAAAAATGGTTTAGGTTTACTTTTACTAAGTACTTCTGCAAAAAGCTGAAGTATATGTTTCAAAATCATTATTATTTTGAGTAATAGAAAAGTCATTATCATTCAATTTAGTATGTAAATTAATAAACAAGAATAAATCAAACTACTTTCTAAATTTTTAATTAATTTAACATAAAATATCAAAAATGGTCATTTGAAGAGCTGATTGCCAATAGTCATTAAGTCAAAATTTTCAAAAATTGACTTTTTGATGGAAAAATGTATAAATTCATGCTAGCTATCTATTTTCAATAAGTAGAAGTTTCAAGCGGGGTTTCGTCGCATTAAAAACAGGGGGAGAACTTCGTGTTTGTTTTTGAAAAGAATTAAGTCACAAGTGACTTTTATTCCAAATGGGATTAAGTCTTTATCTTCCTCCTGCCCCTAGAAAATAACACATAGGCCAGTTCTTAAAACTTTGAGCAGTGAAGAATAAGGATCGTCGTGTTCTGTTTACCTTTTATTTTAACGTAAACTGCGAGTTATCGTCGGCTTTTAATTACCAACCAGAGATACCTCAAAACAAATGTTTTTTATGCTCAAATTATTAGATTACTTATACAATTTCAGTAAAACTAAAACACAATTCTGAGTAAGTTGTATTCTTTTTAAGAAATAATTGAAATATTTAAGTACTTTTACAGAGAAATAAATATTCATTATTAAAAAATGAAAAATTTATCTATCTATGTTTTTCATTGTGCAAATTTGAATTTGCGAAAATATCGTCTGAATTCAAATGAATGATTGCAAATTTTTGGATTAAAGATTTTCATCATAGTCATCCCTAATATCCCATTTGGTGAAAATGGGCACTAACATATATCGGGCCAAGAAAGAAACGAACCAATTTACTTCTGGTCAAACCACAGGGGCCCACCTAGGCTAACCTTTGTAGACACACACATTTACAATTAAACTATTCAAAACTATTCAACGAAGAAACAGTTAAATTTTTTCAGTACAATGTTTTAAAATTAACAATCAAACATAATTTTACAATTAAATTAATCTATAAAAAACTAATAATTGACAGTGTCCCATATGCCTCCTTTCGATAAAACTCATATGGATAGCCCTTAATGATCTTTATGGTTAACACAACACTACCCAATGTGAATCCTATAGATATTTACGATTTA
>CM033272.1:8473742-8497135 GCA_019343175.1 Oedothorax gibbosus
AAACAAAAACGCCCTGATGATTTGAATGATGAACTTAGCTCACGTGCTATGCTTACACAAAAAGACTTTGATGATGTCTACTATCAGCATCTGACCATAAATACTATAAATGAAGACACGATCAATAAATATACAGTTGAATTGTATCAACTCTTGAAGAAGATGCCGAATGCATAGATAACAGGGAGCTGGAAACAAATTGCTTTCCAGGTTTTTTCCCCACAGATTATAACGGGATGAACCAAGATAGGTCGCCAAAGCCGAATGTGTTTGAATACACCAAGCTCCGAATGATGTCCTTTGACAGTCGATTTAGGTTGAACATGCAGTATTTATTTTAGTTATTAAACTTGTCCAACATCCGCCAACTGGCGTCTGGAATATTTCAAAAAATGAATACTACATCTAAAAGAAGTGCACAGCGAAAGAGTATTTGAATATGTTGAACGAACACAGTGAGGAAACAGAAATGTCGTTGCGGTCGATTTTCGCAAGGCTGCGCAATTCGCCATCGTAATTCGTATTGGTACAAACCAAGGGCTGAGATTATCACCATGATAATGGCGTACGGCCCTGTCACTTTTTTTTTTGACCCTGAGCCCTGGTGAGTACAACTGGAAGGACCTGGATGCCTACTTGCGTGAAGTGAACGGGGAAATTTCGAAAGGCCGAAGTACGTCCTCGCTTATAGCTTCGGATACAGTCAGCACTTCGCGCTTTGTCGACAACAAGTTCAAGGGCATGATGGAATTCATCGGTGGGGAAAATTGACCGTTAGGAGAGGTACTGCATTGCGTGTGGCGTAGGGAATATCAGTCTCGTGGAATGCAGCACTTTCACATTCTGTTGTGGGTCAGAGATGCCCCTGTAATCGGAGTTTCAAATCGGAGGAGATAGCCGAATTTATATCAAAGAATGTAACATGTACACTGCCAGATGAGAAGCTGTTTCCGACATTGCACGATCGAGTGAGGCGTTTCCAGACACACTTTCACAACAGCTACTGCATGCGCACGAAAAAGATACCAAAACGGGTCAGGCAAAAATTTGCCGGTTTGGATTTCCTCGTACCACAACGGAAACGCTGACAGTTCGTACGGTGGCAGCCTCGATTTACGGTCGAAGGAACCTGAAACCAAATAGCAGGCTGTACGACTTGCCAAGAACGGGGGAAGAAACATGTATCAATGACTACAATGCAGATGTTTTGATGTCATGGGAGGGCAACATGGACCTGCAGGTCATATGTGAGAAATCTGCTGTTTTGACGCATTGCATAACGAAGTACCAAACAAAGGCAGAGAAAAGCTCAAACGTCGATGTCTTTCAAGATATAAAATCCAACAAATCTCTACAGTCCCGCTTGTGGAACATAACGATGAGGAGTCTAAACAGCCGAGAGTGTGGTGCGTTGGAAGCAGCGGATACACTTTTAGGAAATCCTCTGTATGGAAAAGACAAGAACACAGTCATAAAGTACGTCAATGTTTACAAGAGCAGACAGAGAAAGGTGAAATCTTACAAGAAGGTCCAGGAGTTGGACGAAAACTCTACCGCATTATTCGAATCATCGCTCGTGGACGACCAATATCCAGCACGGCCCAAAGAGCTCGAGACGACGTTTGCCTATACGATTTTGTCAAGTGCTATGATGTCGTCAAGGAGACAAAAAGCTCATTGGAGACCTACAAGTTTGAGTTTGGATACGTAAAGAAAAGGAAAAGGGAGTGTTTGGTTAGCCACAAGATTTACAACGTGCAGCAAAATCCGGAAAACTACTTCTATTCACTTCTGCTGTTGTTCAAGCCATGGAGGAATCCATTGAAGGGGCACTACGAAACATACACGGAAGCGTTCAACACTTGTAAAGAAGATCTACTTAGTGCTGTGGAGCATCACGATAAGTTGGAGGAGATACGCCCAGCAAAGTATGAAGTTGAAACGCTCGTAAGTGACCCGGCACAGAATTCAAAATACGAAGCAGACCACGAGAAAAACTACAAAGCAGACGAAATTAACAAAATAGAAGCTGCAGGGGCCATGGTCGAGTTCCGAGATGCTCTTGCAAACGAGAAGGAGAACTCTGCTGTCCTGGCAGATTCGATGAACACCGATCAGAAAAGAGTGTTTGAATACGTGACAAACAAACTAACGGGAAATGATGGAGTTCTAAGACACTTTGTCTCCGGTGTGGGAGGAACCGGTAAATCGTTCCTGATCAGAGTTCTGAAATCGTGGGTGAAAAAAAATCTAAAGAAAGAGGTAGCAGTATGCGCACCGACGGGAATCGCCGCTTTTAACATTAACGGCTTAACGCTTCACAGGCTACTGCAGTTGCCTATAGAACACGGAGGCGTTCAAGAATACAAGAGCCTCAACGATGATGTTTTGCAGATTTTGAGATCCGATCTGAAAGATATGGTGCTCCTGATCATAGATGAGATCTCTATGGTGTCCAACATTAGCTTGTTGTACATACACCTCAGACTGTCAAAAATTTTCAACACTCTTTTGGAGGATGACGGGTGGTTCGGTAAAATAAACATACTTTTTTTTTGGCGACTTACTTCAGCTTCCCCCTGTTATGCAGCAAGCACCTTTCATAGGATTGACAACATCGGAAGCGGAAAAGTACTTGTCGTGCCTGCATGCAACACACATTTGGCAGGACCTGTTTTCTTATGATGAGCTGACCATTAACATGCGACAGAAGGACGACAAAATGTTTGTGGAACTGTTGTCAAGAATACGACTGGGGATAGTCACCAATAAAGACTTTAAAATTTTGTCGGAAAAGAAAATAATCTTCAAAGGCGAATCGAGGAGTGATAAATTGGAAGAGTTGTGCCATTACATGCAGCAACTGCCAAAGGAGACAATTTGCCTACTGCCCACAAAGGCACAAACAGAAGACATCAACAGGAAAATGCTTGAACTGAGTCCCGAAACTGTCGTCAAGCTGATAGCGAAAGATGACATTGAGGGCGACAAGTATCTAAAAAATCGAGCTTTGAAAAAACTGAAGGCCTATGAAGAAGATAACTCTCGCACAGCCGGACTGGATAAGAAGATTGAAGTGAAAAAGGGAGCCAAGATTATGTTAAGGCGAAACATTGATGTCACTCTCGGACTAGTAAACGGAGCCATAGGGACAATTATCAACTTCGTTAAAGATGCTAGCGGCCAAGTGGCGGCCATCGATGTGCAGTTCACTTCCGAAATGCGTAGGATAGAACCCGTCATCAGCAAGTTCGAAGTACTCTCCAAAATTTACGTTTCTCGGAAACAGTTTCCCATTTATTTAGCATATGGAATCACAATACATAAAAGTCAAGGCTTCAGCCTAACATCGTGCTTGATCGACATTGGAAACAGAACCTTTACACACGGTCAGAGTTATGTCGCACTTTCAAGAGTGACGAGTTTAAAAGGCCTCCATATCATAAATTTCGACCCGAATAGCATCTCTGCTCACAACCAGTCCATACAGGAGTATAATCGTTTGAGAATAAAATATAGGCCAGATTTAAATGTCATAACAGTCCCGGCATCGAAAAAAACAAGACGAAGGATCAAGTTTGGTACACTCTTCTTCAGCAGCCTCTCACAGAAATGCAAAATTAAAAAAACGTATTCACTGCCGTCTTGTATTCAAAATTACCACCTGGCTACACAAACCCCTAAAATGTGTCCTGCTACGCCAATGCTGTTTGCCAATGCCTATTCAGTTTTGATACCATATTTTCCCGCATATATAAGGAAAGTTCCACCAGACAAGCTTTGAAAAATCTGAGTGAGAAACACGCACAAGGATACGGACTAATGAACACCTCAGACCTCAGGAGAGAAGTTGGATTGCCCTTCATTCTTAACCAGCAGCAAGATGCCGAAGGATTCTTGACAGCGCTCATGAATCAAAATAATTTTCTAAACATCCTGACAGCAAACATAACTTTGGTAACCAAGAAATGTCGGAACCCATATTGCGGATACTCAACGGCCCAGAGAGACCAGATCAATTACTTAAGTTTGTATGCAGATAAAGAAACAAAGTCCGTTCATATTAACAAGTTGGTTGAAGACTGCGGCAAGTGGGAGTGTTTAGGCGATGAAACACGCTGCCTTGAGGGCAACGGTGTTTGTTCTATCAAGACAGAAATTGAGGTGCCCGCTGAAATTGTAGTGTGCCAAATCATGATTTGGAACGAAGCAGGAAACAGAAAAAATATAAATATCAATGGCAGGGCCCGATTAAGAATGGCATGGACTATAGGCACAACAGGTTACGGGGGCCCCTTATGCGGAACATTATCCTACCTATTGCGACATTATTTACAATATACCAAAACAAGCCATGTTAATTACATATAAATTACCACACCATGTTAATTATATATAAATTACCACACCATGTTAATATATATAAATTACCACACCACGATAATTATATACAACTTATTGCAAGTGAAAATTTAATGAATAAGATATTAAATATAATATTTAAGTAAAACATATACATTAAGACAGTTTTTAATGTTTTCCAAAATAAAGATCCTTTAATTTCAGAACCAATTTTACTAAAAAAAGCCGTTAAGAAAATAAAAAGATCTATATTAACTTATCAATAGATATTTTAATAACAAAAAATTGGAAATGGGATGAAGCAATTTATATTAAAATGAAAAAAAAATTGGTCGCTGTGGAGGTGCGCAGTTTGTCTCCAAACATGCTTTCGAAATTCTTAGGAAACTCAATATTTTAGTTTGTTATGATTAAATTTTCTTTTAACAAATAGTTTAAGACAGGCCATAGAGCTGTATCTTCATATAACATAACTTCAATCTGTTTGCAAACAACTTCTTGTCAAACAAGTCATTGCAAGGTGGGGAAACTTTTCTTCAGATGGAATGGTAAGGTATCGGTAATCCAACAAGTTTTGTTTGATGATTTCAACTTTTTATCGTCGAGTATTTTTTTAGATTTTCTTTTTGAACATCCGTTGGGTATTTACGCGTAGACATCATTCTTTTTAAAACCAAACAATAAAGTTTTGAAAAACGTGGAAGTCGGCAGTTGGTTGGTTGGTTGGTTTGGTTAGCTGGATTGTTGCTCCACACGAGGTGTGCATTTTCCAGACGTCATCCGTATAGGGTCACAGAAGAAGGAAGATCAAAAGCACGGTTTAGGCACCATCCTTAAAGATGTTTAGAGGATCGTAGGAAGTTGCAGAGAGCTCTAATCTTGAGTTTTGCGTCACTGGACCAGTGAACAAGCCAGTTGTGAAGAGGGATTTGTCCTAAAGCATTTCTCATAGCTTCACGCTGGGCTTCGAAGTTGACGCATTCCAGGAGGAGGTGCTCAGGTGTTTCGACTGGGTAACCGCAGCCACACAAGGGGGACGGGATGAGGTTGAATCTGTGTAAAGTGAGTCGGCAGTTCGGCAGTCAATAAACGATTTGAAACTTTTTCCTCTTCAACTCACTTCGCTTCTATTAACGTGACGTACGAACGAAAGGAAAATAATAATAAATGTTATAGTTAAGAAAAGCATGACGAATTTACAATGAGAAATGTTTTACAGTTATTTTTTTAATAAAAAGGTTTTTGTGGAATTCCAACTTTATGTATTTAATTGTTAAATAAAAAAAGTTTTATTTAAAAGAAATTTAGGGGCCCCCAAAAATTCGGGGGCCGGCCCTGATCAATGGAGTGCCAAACACAATAATCAAATTCGGGGATAAAAGTTATAAAATTGAAGCAGCCATTTTTCACGAAGGCGAAGGTATAGATTCGGGTCACCAGGCGCGCAACCACGGGGGGTAGGGGGGGGGGGGGCAAAACCCGTATTATAGTCCAATTGTTTTTTTACAATAAAAAAAATTACAAAATGAAAAAAATTTCCATAGGGAAAGACCACTTCGTCCAAAGACCATGGCGTCAATAACGACGGCTATACTCTCAATTAGGGAAGAAGTATATAAAAAAAACATAGAAATAAAATATTGACAGATATATTTGAAATCGTTTTCAAGTATAATAGTGCATTTTGTTCGTTAATAAATCAAAGAAATTCCACTATGACTGTTTCTTAAATTTTATTTTTATGGTTTCTATTTGCTTAATACAAGTTAAATAAGTGTACTATAAGTTAGGAGATTTTCGAGCTTTTTTCTAGCGTACTTTCTACTGTAAAGTACCTGCATTGGGTGAATATGAGTATGTTTGTTTTGTTGTTACGCGTCAGACACAAAATAATGTATTCAATTTAAAATTTTGTCACCAATAGAAATTTTCCAAAGAGCCCTAATAATATATGTTTTGACCAAAAAGGTATACAGACGGTTAACCGAAACCTGAAAGTTATTGCATACTTAAGGGGATGGGGAGCCCAGTCGGTTAAGGCGTTCGCCTTGCGTGCAGAAGGTCTCAGGTTCGGGTCCGGACATCTCCAAAATAACTGCCGACCTATAAACGGCCCGCGCAGCCAAAAATATCCGACGAATAATACCCCGTGTAGAGGGAGTACACGTTAAATATGCCCAAAGTCCCGACGCTGCGTACGATATCTACCTTAACGGTTGCGTTGGGTGCCTACTCAGATGTCGGCTCGTCACCTGACTGTGGTTCTAAATTATGACGCCCGTCGCCAATAGCGCTCGTGTAGCTCTAGTGCGACGATATTTCAAACTAAACTATAGTATACTTAAAAAGCAAACTACAGATGACGAGCGGTGGAGCCAACGTGACTAATATTATGAATTTTATTTAAAAATCGTTCTAAAAAAATGTCTAAACATTTGCAGCTGGCGTAATTAATCTTACGGCTTTTGTGTAACACTTTAATTTTGTGTTTTTTTAAAGCTTGTGTTTTAAAGAAAACGGAAAAAACGCGTCTGATTAATTGAATGTTTAAAACAAATAATTCTAAGGTAGAACGTGCTTCCATATTTAATTTTTTTTATATATTTCCTGTCTGAGAGCATAGTAGCTGCCATACAGGCGCCGATCTTTTTCTCAAAGAAAGAAAACATCCAATAACGTCTGTATAAAAAAAAAGAAATCCAAATAAATAATAATAATAAAAATCATATCCAAAATCCCGCGCTAAATTTCTATTGGCTAGAAATCTATTCCGAGTGGGGTGAGGATATTGTTGTGCAATATCGTGACCTTTACTGATTTGTGATTACTCAGTAAAAAACGGAAAAGCGGCGCCAAAGATCAGAATTAGGAGCTTTTTTTTCAACTCCCCCCCTCCCACACACACACATTAGAAGAGTTATAAATAAATTTTGTTATACACAGATTTCATAAATCCGAAATGGGTTTTTCCTATGATTTTTTTCTCTTTGGCAAGTCTGAAAAAATATCGTGTGGCGTCGATTTTTTTTTATTTCTACTGTTCTTTTTTTATGAGTTGCTTGTTTCGTGCGAACAAGATTTGGATTTTTTTACTATTTATTATTTTTTTTGATTTTTTAAACTGATAACCAAAGAGACCATATTACGGGTGGTTGTTTTTATCTTTTGGAATAAATGTGGCGTCTAAGCCGGTGACTCAATGCTTCAATCGGAGTTTTTCGCGCCTCTTGTCTCGTATGTCTCAATTACATTTCATAGGAGCAAAATAGATGTCATAGGAGTAAGAAGAATAGTTTTTTGTTTCTTCATCTAATCAATAAGTAAGTTCCAATTTATAACATTTTCTGACTTTTCCTGTTACTCAATGATATTAAAATGATTAACGAGATTAATGATAATGCATCAAAACTGCAATTTGTTGCACGATGATTAACATTTATTTCATTGAGATGTATTATTATGTATTTAATATTTATAATAAGCTTTCTGTTTTCATTACATTTTAATTGCTGGTTAAATTTAAGTACATGTTTTATAAAAACTAGCTACTATTTTTATATAACGACATAAATGATTAGGGTTTTTGTTGAATTATCGTCGCACTAGAGCTATAGGAGGGCTAATGGCGACTGGTTGCCATAGTTGTAGTTGTGGTTATTTAAAATGGATACATAAACTTCTCATGCAAATCAAGAAGGTTTTTTTAAAATTTAGATAGTATATTGATTAATATTTTAATCATAACTATTTAATTAAATGTTTTCATTAACTACCAGTATAGTTAAATAATTGAGTTTTTAAAATATGTTAAATATGTTATTTATACACAAATAATTTTTTACTTAAATTTAATAATAGAAGCTTGTCGTTTAATTTCTGTACAACAAATCAGGTGATTTAAATTATCTAAGCAGTTAAATTTTAAATAAAAACATTCTTTAATTATTTTTTTCTTAATTGTTGCCCTTAATTTTTATTCAAACAAATAAGACATTAATTATCTATTAAATAATACAAATATGAGTTATGTTATGGAAAATACAAACTAATTAATGTTTATAAAAAGTAATTATGTAACAGACGGTCGTCTCGCCAAAAGAGCGATTTCGCGCCAATGATCGCAGCGGTGCGCAATAGAAGAATAAGCGTTTTTTTTTCACCCACGAACTTTCCATTTACAAAAGACTTGAGACATTCCAATTGTAGACGTTGAACTGTGTGGTGTTCGTTTTTGACTTTTAAGTGATGTTTTGTTTTGAATGATGTTACAGTTCTCGAAGGTGTATGTAAAAAATGTCAAGTAAAATCAGTTTAGAGTGATGTTGCTGAGTTTATTTTGCGTGTGAACTAATAACTCAGTTACAAAAATGACGCCCAACGACGGTACGAACTCGCTTCAATATGTGGATGGCCGTTTTTAACAAAATGGCGGCATGCTATTCAACACAACGTATTTTCGTGAAGGATAGTACCATGGCCACTGACCAGGTACTATATGGAGCTGCCAATCTCGGAATTCCCATGCAAAGATAAGTAAAAACTTTCTTTAAAAGGAACTACTGAAGGAATAACGTTCAGAAATTATATTAGCGGTCGCTAATAAGAAAATTGCTGTTGGCCTTACAGCTGAAGAATAGCCTTCGCTATTACGAATACGAAAATTGAAACTTTTCTGTCGCTTTCACAGAACTGTTTTCGAATACTGGAATATTCATATTTGCAAACCATTCCTTTAGTAGTACCTGACAAATCTTTCTTGAAAATTTTGAATAGAGAAAATATTTCATCCTGAAATAAAAATTGCAGTTCAATTGTTTTTATGAATTATCATAATAATTCAGGTATAAGATTATTTCATCTTGAAATAAAAGTGCATATGGTTATATAAAAGTAATTAATCAAATAATTCTGCTTGTATATATTTATTATTTCGTCTAGAAGTAAAAGTGCATATATCGTAGTAAAATACAAAGAATTAATCAAATAATTCTGGTTTAGAAAATTTATTATTTCATCAAGAAATAAAGAGTGTATATATGTTATTAGTACACTGAGAAGAAGAAAATCAAAATTCTGGTTGTATATAAAATTTGTTTTATCGTAAATTCAAATGGTTCTACAAGTATTATTGGTTGTCGTCAATAACATTTTGCACGTAATAATTTCGTTCGTTACCACTACGAGTATTAAGTTTTGAAATAAAAAGTGATTTTTTTTGTGGTATTGAAAAGATAACCAAATATCTTTGAGTAATAAAATTGTTATTTATTCTTATAAATACCGAATTGTCACAATGGCGTACCTTTCTAAAGGAAAAAAGCAATATATTATTGAGTTAGCTCATGAACTTGATATACCAATTGATGAAAATTTTAGAATTTTTGATATTAAAAATGCAATAACTAAATCGGTCTCATATGACGAAGAATTCACACGTGGTGTATTCTTGAGGATAATTGAAGAGCCAAAAGAAAATTAAGCGTTACAAGCTTCCGAGAAAAAGAAAGCGGAAGAATAAGAAAGACTTTCTAAAGAGCAAGAAAAGCAGAACAATTTTGAGTTGGAAAAACTACGACTGCCAATCGAAGCCCAAAGAATGGTTCAACCATCTACTATTGCAAGTGTTGCGTTCCCTACCCAACCCCAGTTGCAACTGAAAAATCTTATTCCAGAATTTGATGTGAAAGAAGACCACATGTCTTTATACCTCAACTTGTTTGAACGTCAACTGAAATTCTTCAAAGTTGAAAAGTCAAGCTGGGTAGCATATTTGCTAGGAGTACTGCCCACTGATGTTGCACAACTAATCGCACGTGAACCAGAGGAACAGTCACAAGACTACGATTACATAAAGGGAATTCTTCTGCAGCGTTTTCGATTGACTGCCGAGAAGTTTAGAAAACGGTTCTCCCAAGCAAAAAAAGAATCCTGAGATGACATGGAAAGATTTTTTCTTTGAACTGCGCACCTTTTTCGAAGGCTGGTTGGAAGAAATGCAGATTACAAATTTTAACCAACTCAAGGATCTTATCATTTGTGACCAAATGAAGAGAAGAAGTAACCCAGAATGTCGCCAGCACTATCTGGATGTGTGGGAAAATCTGAACAACCCGTCAGAACTAGCTGAAAAACTGGATAGTTATGAAGGACTTCGACCAACAACGCTCGGAGCCCAGAAGAAAATGGTTCAATCAAAAAGTTACCAAACTCAAGAAGTCAAACGAGGTGCTTCTCATCCCAGAAGAGGAAATTTTGGTTCCAGAAACTTTGATATTCAAAGAGAATCCCGAGAATCGTGGATCTCCAGTCAAAATGCAAGAAACCACGCTTACCCTGACAGAGCACAGTTTCCAGCTGCAATACCCAGAGAAAACAGAACTGAAAATCAATCGGAAGAAAGACCAGTGATTAGCTGTTACGGATGTGGAAAATTGGGTGTTATAAAACGGAAGTGCCCCACATGTTCTCCAACTTCAAGAACTGAAACAACAGAACTGAGTTCTTTGCATTTTAAGTCACTCTCACTTAAAAATACCCATCAAAGTTTGTTGAAAGTTTCAATAAACGGAATTAATGGTGTTGCTTGTGCCGACACCGGAGCATGTAATACAATAGCTGGTGAGATGTTGTACAACCTACTGAAAGAAAACGGGACATCATTCCAAACTGCAGTTTTAAACGTAACACTGGCTGATGGCATTCAAAAAGAAACCGAGGCACACCACACCGAAGTTGACATCAACGTCGAAGGACAAAATATCAAGACCAAGATTTTTGCTTTACCGACAGCTAAAGACAATCGAACTCTTCTTGGAACTGACTTTTTGCAAAAAGCTGGCATTGTTCTAAATGTACCACATCACAACTGGTACTTTATCAATAAACCTAAAGAAAAGTTCCCGTTTGTAGAAGACCCTTTTCCGAAAACGTCAAATGCAACAGCTGATTTCCACTCAATCCATTTGAGAGAAGATGAAGGCCAACATCTCACAGAAATCCAGAAAGCTGAACTGAATGGTTTGATAGAAGAATTTGAAGATATCTTTCCACCAGGGGAAGTGGCGACGCCCAAGATACAACACTTTATTGACACATGCAGTTCAAAACCTGTTTCACTACCCCCATACCGTATGTCTCCTGCGAAAAAAGAACTTTTGCAAAAAGAACTGGATATTCTCTTAGAGAATGGTACCATAGAAGAATGCGAATCTCCGTACGCATCTCCGGTTGTGCTGGTGCCTAAACCTGACGGGAGTATGCGTCTTTGTATCGATTATCGAAAATTGAACGCAGTCACAGTTAGCGATAATTATCCACTACCCAGAATGGATGATTTGCTCCATGAAGCTAGACATACGTCATACATGTCCACACTCGATCTAAAGTCAGGTTACCATCAAATTGAAGTAAATCCCGCTGATCGTGATAAAACAGCTTTCATTTGCCCATTAGGAGTCTACAGATACCACCGCATGCCATTTGGGTTGAAGAATGCTCCGGCAACCTTCCAGAGGTTGATCGACAATTTTCGAAACTCCTTGAAAAACATTATGGTTCTGTCATACTTAGATGATATCATCGTGTTATCTGAGACTTTTGAAGAACACCTTTCTAACTTAGAAGCAGTTTTCACTAAGTTACAAGAATTTAAGCTGCAAGCAAATCGAGACAAATGTCACTTTGGATGTAACCGAGTGAAGTACCTTGGACATTACATTACACAGAATGGTTTAGAGGTCGACCCAGGGGAGACTGCTGCCATACAAAATATACCACCACCACGTAACGTTAAACAAGTTCAGTCATTTCTTCAAACATGCTCATGGTATAGAAGATTCATTGAGAACTTTTCGGAAATTGCCAGACCCTTGAGCAATCTTACAAAGAAAACTGTAAGGTGGAATTGGGGACCAGAAGAAGAAAAGTCATTTAACATCCTGAAAAGCCTCTTGGTGAAACCACATATTCTTCGCCAAAGTGATCCAACAAAGCCTTACATTCTACGAACTGATGCGAGTAACTATGCTTTGGGTGCAGTTCTCTTACAAGGTTCAGGACCTGATGAACACCCAATAGAGTACGCCAGCAGATTGCTCAATCAGGCTGAAAAGAACTACTCAACTACAGAGCGCGAAGCACTAGCAGTTGTTTGGGCTCTAAAGAAATTCCGTGCATACATTGATGGACAGGAAGTTACTGTCGCGTCTGATCACCAGCCCTTGAAGTGGCTTATGTGCCTGAAGTCTCCAACAGGAAGATTGGCAAGATGGGCACTAGAAGTTCAATCTTTCAATTTAAAGGTGGAATACATTCCAGGAAAAATAAACGTTGTAGCTGACATGCTCTCTCGTCCCTTTTGTCAACACGCTGAAGGAACTTGTGAAATTTGCACCGTTTCTATTTACATGCCAACGCGTAGCTCGAAGAACATCCGAGAAGAACAACTGAAAGATAACAATCTGAAGAAAATTATCGAATCCTTCGAAAATGTAGTTAAAGATGAAAACTTCGCAAACTACTCTGAGAGAGGATATCTCATGAATCAGGGAATCCTTTACAGATATTCACCGGATTCTGACTCCGAAGAGGCTCAACTTGTAGTCCCAGAGCAAGAACGAGAAAATATCCTCAAGAGCACCACGATGCCCCAGCAGCTGGACATTACGGAAGTGAAGGCACATACACCAGAATAGCAAACAGGTACTACTGGATTGGTATGCGAAAATATATAACCGATTATGTCAAGAATTGCCTGGTATGCAACAGATACAAGGCATCGAATCAGAAACCTGCTGGATTACTGCGTACACCTATATATTCCCAGAGGTTCGAGACATTAGCAATCGACTTGTTTGGACCACTTCCCGAGACTCCAGATGGAAAGAAATGGATCTTCATAATAGAAGACACCTCAACGAAATGGGTAGAACTCTTCGCATTACAAGATGCCACCGCCCGAGAATGTTCCATAACATTGCTAGAAGAGGTATTTTTAAGATATGGACTACCGAGACGTCTCATCTCTGACAATGGCTCTCAGTTCGTCAGTGCGGTGATAAAGCAAATCTGTAACCTACTTGACATCGACCAAGTTCTTACCCCTGTTTATTGTCCTCAAGCTAACCCGGTTGAAAGAAAAAATAGAGATCTAAAACCCCGCATTGCTATCTTAGTTGGAAACGGCCTTCACACAGCCTGGTCCGAAAAGCTGCCACTGATTCGTTTTTCCATGAATTCTGCCGAATGCTCCTCGACGGGATATTCTGCTGCCTTCCTGCAGTTTGGAAGAGAAATGCGCACACCAGATGACGTGAAACATGACTTGCGCAGTGTAATTCACAATGACAACTTTGTTGCCGAAATCACACCCTATCTGAAACGCCTCGCTGAAAATTCGAAATTCATACGTGAACGCGTCGAAATGAAACAAGATCAGCGTAAGCTCCAATTCGACAAGGGAAGACGACAAGTTTTCTTCAGCCCTGGTGACAAGGTGTGGGTCACTTTGCATCCTCGCAGCAGTGCAAGAAACAAAAAGACAGCAAAGTTTATGCCTAAACGCGATGGGCCTACCAAATTCTGACGCAACGCTCGCCCACTTCTTACGTCGTTGCGAGTATAGACAACCCTACGGAAGAAATTGCCACGTATCATGTTTCAGCGCTTTCACCATACCGTGATCAAGCCAGTGGTGAACAAACAAACACTTCTCCTGTTTCACCATTACGAAAGCGTGGTCACCATTACGAAGCGCCCACCAACTCAAGGCCCTGCACCCAGACCGTCCCAAACACAACAAGCACCTAATCCCGAACACTCGTCGGGACGTCGTCATGTTCGGAGGGGAAGACTGTAACAGACGGTCGTCTCGCCAAAAGAGCGATTTCGCGCCAATGATCGCACCGGCGCGCGATAGAAGAATAAGCGTTTTTTTTCACCCACGAACTTTCCATTTCGAAAAGACTTGAGACATTCCAATTATATACGTTGAACTGTGTGGTGTTCGTTTTTGACTTTTAAGTGATGTTTTGTTTTGAATGATGTTACGGTTCTCGAAGGTGTATGTAAAAAATGTCAAGTAAAATCAGTTTAGAGTGATGTTGCTGAGTTTATTTTGCGTGTGAACTAATAACTCAGTTACAATTAGTAATACATACTAAATTAATAGTAAAAAACTGCATTTACAATGGAAAAATAAATTAAAAAATAATTTTAATTAAAACAATGTTAATTAAAAATAAGTTTAATTAAAACAATGTTAATTAAAAATAAGTTTAATTAAAACAATGTTAATTAAAAATAATTGTAATTAAACATAATTGTAATTAAAAATAATTTTAACTAAAAATTATTTTAATTGAAAAATAATATTTTAAAAATTGAACCCCCCCCCCCCCCCCAGAATTTTTTTTCTAGTAGCGCCCCAGCGGGTCACTACACTGCCATGAGGCGAAATAAAAACAAATGGATTCAGATGAATGATACACAAGTGACAGAAGGAAACATCTGGCCCACGATCCAGTAAAGATGCGTACCTACTATTTTATAAGAAAGTTTAGCTGATGCTGTAAAGATGGGTTCTTCTCACGTACTTGTACGTAATTGTGCGTGGCATTCCTACTAACCAAAAGAGGTTGTGGCAGAGATTAGTAAATTTATCAAGCGTTTATAAAGCCCTCAACTGGTTGAAGAAGAACAACCCGTTTTACAAGAAGATTGTGTTGCCTATTTTGAACCATAACTTGCTTGACCAGCTGAGTGACACTGAGTCACAGTTTGATGCGAATTTTTGGAAATAGCAGAACCACAGAAGACAATTCTAGAGAATGCAATGTTCACATGGATGAATTCAAAAAAAGCTTTTAGTACATCAGAAAAACAAAAACGCCCTGAGGATTTGAATGATGAACTTAGCTCACGTGCTATATGCTTACACAAAAAAGACTTTGATGATGATCTACTACCAGCATCTGACCATGAATACTATAAATAAAGACACGATCAATAAATCTGCAGTTGAATTGTATCAACTCTTGAAGAAGATGCCGAATGCATAGATAACAGGGAGCTGGAGCTGGAGCTTATTCATTAATCTATACTCATTTTGGGATATTAATTTTTTTAGATTTAAAAAAAAAATAATGCAGTTTAATTTTTAAACAGAATTTGATTATATTTTTATATAGTATCTTATTTTATTAGTTATGCGAAAAAAAGCTACAATTGCATATAAAATTAATTAATCGTAGTGATTAATAAATCTGTTTAAACGTTTAGGTACAGTAAATTCCTGTGACATCGTTTGAATACTTCTAGTTGAAACGCCGGTAAGTTCTGAAGTCATGCTAAAGAGCTCGTTGTCTGACTGTGTAGGATTTTTTTTGCTCTCTTAGCTTCACAAACACGTTCAATATGATGATCTTTGCAGAACTTTGCAAAGGCTTACCCTGCTTGTGAGTTAGAAACTCATAATTGAAGATTTTCTCCACATTTAAAGCCATTTCTTTTAGAAAATAAATTTAGAAATGATAGCATTCGAATCACGTTGGATAGCTGGAACAACAACAAATATGTGTGGCGTTCACAATTGAAGAGCGTAGTGGAAGAACGTGCTAAGTGACATTTAAAAAAAAATTGAGATTTTTGTGTCAATGAACATATTACTAACTTCTTTAACGGTAACAAGTTTCCACTTTTTCATAAACTTTAAGTTTAGTACATTTTTTCTGGTTTGCAAATGCCGTTTTTAACGTATCTAAGTGCAAACGAAAACCTTTAAAGCTCATTATCTCGTTTTCACCTTTTTGTCACTTAGCACGTTCTTCCACTAAGCTCTTCAATTAAAGTGCAGATATATATAGGCGCCAAATTTCGTCAAGCAGCCATGGTTGCAGAAAGTACGATCGTCAGATGACAATCGTAGCAATTTGACTGGTTGAAACTATATGGGTATCGGCGATTGCCGCTAATCCCAGCGCTCGGACACTCGGCCACGCCCTCATAGCCTTAGCAATTGCGAAAGGTTAAGTTGATGGCGACTGTAGTATTCGCGCAATTTCTTTCAACCAATCATCTTCGACTTGAAGTTGCGCGCGCATCGCTTCTAAAGTTTCGTTTGTGATCTGGATCAATTCATGACCATTTAAAAATGATATAACGTTTTAAATATGTTCATGAACATTTCGTTAACATGTAATGAAAATTGTTCTGTTTTGCTAGATAGTATTATAAAAGCGTATAGAATTTGCCGTTTGTTAGAAAAGTCTGACTTGAGGTCAATCTTTCATACTTGTGTCCGTTTAAACTTTATTAAAAGTATTTGAAGCCACATTTATTTATGTGATAAATCAATTTGGAATGACATTTTAAAATGAAGCATAATATGTGATTCATTGATTGTTCAGTGTTTACTTAAGAAAGCGACAAGACATATTTTTTGCATAAAAATCTGGTCGGGTTTAATTTCCATTTCTACTTTTTTTAGTGCAGTTTGGAGTAGTTTCATGTATTTTTATTGAAAAAAATTTCTTCGAAAGGTAAATAAATAATATTAATTTAATATGAGAAAGAAAATTAACAATACTAGTTCACTTTTGTTTTTAAAAATTTAAAATTTATTCTGGATGGTTGATGGGATTTTTTTCGACTTGTTTTACGGTTAATGTTAAACATATTGATGAATATATTTGTTAGTTTTTATACTAAAGAGGTACTGATAAACATTATTTTGATCGAATATGGGTCATTCTCAAAAAATGTTACAATTCCAACTTCCAATGTTAAAAAAATAAAGTTGCGTTTTATTTAAAATATTTGTTACTATTACATTAAGAATTCACCTCTCTAATGAAACTCCACAAAATCTGCAAATTGTTTTAATAATTTATGCCTTAATTCAAATTTTTCACTTACCGCAAAGCAGTTTTACCGAGAGTAAGGAAAGGGACGTGATAAAATATACGTACAGACACCACACTCGAATTGCTTTCAACTACAAATTTTCTACAGTATAAATATTTTGATAGCAGTGCTCCTGAATTCTTAGTTTGAACTATGGTTAACGACAACGCTTCTTATTGGATAATTCTTTGCAACGGGATCCTTTGCAGGGTGGAACTAATTGGTTTAGTTTTTTAAACGAATGTAGTTGGAGCAGTTTAGGTTGTGGTGTAATTTTACATCAATAATATTAACGTAAATTTTATATTTGTGTTTTTCATTCTATAAAAAAGAAAATACGGCAGCGACAACGGGAAAAGGCAAACGATTTTTTCCTCTTTTTTATAGCAAAATGAATTGCTCCATTGAATCGTGTGTTAATAATTTTATTTTTTATATAATTAATATAAATTTACTTATATAATTTTTATTTTTAACGTTTCCAAAAAATAATTTTATAGCTTGATACTTTTTAAAAATTAATTATTTCTTTTCTTTTTTTGATAGTAATACATAGTTTCGCCCACTTTTTAAAAAGTTCTAAATGTGCAGACGATTTTTTCCTCATTTTACAATAAATGGATTTGTTTGAATGACTAATTTGTTCTATTTGTGAGATCTTCTACTGTTTCGTCACTGTTACACTAATTCGTCTGAAAGTAAAATGTTCCCATCTATCAAAGGAAATACCAAGGATCATATTAATACTTTCGCTGTGGATGGTTCCTAAAAGCATCAATAACTTAAGATCTAATTATACTATGTCTATGACGTGTAATGCGGCAACAAAAGCCGATGCAGCGAAAGAGTTAAAACGAACAGCCAATATGATCAGCCTTAAAACAAGATTTAATTAGCTTCATACTACAAAAAAAATTAAGCTACACAAATCCACTGTATACGAAAAATACAATCCATGCTTCCTAATCCGAAGTTTTAGCTACAAAATATATTTTGGATTTTCGAAGGATGTGGGGTTGCCTTTAAATTACGTCTCACTAGTGCATACCGGAGAATACCTTTTCATCAACGTGATTATATGTCTTCTTAAAGATTATGATTAAGAGCAGTGATCGTAATTGTAGACTCCGATACGGTTAAAAAAATTCGATATGATTACAAAAAATCTTCTGTTTAATCAAATATTTAATAATATGTGACGCGCAATTAATTATAGTTACAAATAAGTTGCCATGTCATCTGAAATTCCGCATATGCCAGGCAACAATCAAAACTTTTATGTCTAATTAGTTCGTAGTTAAGAATTGGGGCCGCTGGGCTCATGAAAAAGTTAGCTTTTTTTTCTATGGTAACAGAGTGGACAGTAACAGAGTGGACAAAATATACTTTATCATCGCTTTTTGCTATGAAGTTTAGTTAACTTAAAATTTATTTTTAGCTTATCGTAATCAGATACTTAAGGGCTTTAAACAACACTATGACTTTATTCTTAAATAAGCTCCAGTTTAACAAAAACACGGTAACGTATAGTAGTCATTGAATAATTACACTCACCTTAACTTTTCAAACTTTTGTCTTTTCCCTCCATAAACTAAAATTTTATGAGAAAATTGTCAGGCATTTCAGAAATAAGTGTCTATGGTGGTACTTATTTCAGCAAAAAAACTTTTTTTTTGAATTTTTTGTCATGAAATTTTGGTAACAGAGTCAACAAAACAAAATTCTTCGATTCTGTGGGACACAATATATTAAGCTACAAAAGAAAACTTTTTTTAAATTAAGTTATGGTTAAAAGCTTATTTGATAGCCAAGATACATGTTAATCAATATAAGCATCAATAATTACGAAATATTTATTTTAAGTTACAATTATCTTCTCTTGTTCTTTAATTTTTCGTCATGAAATACGTGAATTTTACCGACTGTGCTCTTTTACATGAAGTCTCCAACTTTTGTTTTAGTATTTTTGTATTTATAAAATATTGGTACAATAAGTTAAAAGTTCGTTCTTTTATGCAGTCCAAGTGAAAATTCCGTAACAATAAAATTAAAAATACTATAAACAATGAAAGCTGTGGGACACCATTTTGTAACATTTTTTGAGAATGACCCATATATTCTTTGGTACGAATTTTTTCGTTTTAAACTAAATTTTGGAACATAAGTTTTGTTTCTTTATAATTATAAAAATAGCTTGTTAAGTTATATATGTATTTTAATTTTGTAAAACGAAATCTTAGTGACACAAATAAATTTTCCGAAAATAATTTTTTTTAGGTAACTTATCTGTGTTTGTGAAGTTGGTGTGGTTCAAAAGTGATAAAGGTTTTAGAAAATGTAAATTGTGATTTATTTCTAAAATTCTAACACCTTTTTTGTGTAACTTTTTATTCATAGATTATCTGAATATTAACAGGCCTCGCAGTGCTCCGATATTTTCCTATTTTTTTTAGGCTTTCATTTTCGATTTCGAAATGTTTTGTTTTGATTTATCCGGCCCGGACTTTTTTTTTACAAACTCGTACAGGTTTCCAATTTCTAGTCTTGAGAGATTCTTGGAAAGAGTCTTGTAAAATTACAAAAACATTGCTTGTATAGGATACATAAAAAAGTCATGTAAATATACAAGATATATATATATATATAATATATATATATATATATATATATATATATATATATATATATATATATATATATATATATATATATATATATTATATATATATATATATATTATATATATATATAATATATTATAATATATATATAATATATATTATATATATATATATATATATATATATATATATATATATATATATATATATATATATATATATATATATATATATAATATATATATATATATATATGTAATGTTCAAACAAATATATTAAGTGTTTTTACAGTACTATTTTTAGTAGTTATTTACTAGAAATTTTCTAGGAAAAGTTTTGTACAAATTTTTTTGTTGTTATGGTTACAGATTTTTTTCACAGTGTAGTTCCAAGTTTTAAATCAATACTATTAGTTACAAGTTTCTGAATAAAAGGCATGCAACACTGACTATTTTAACATGTACTTCAACCAAGCTCTCTGGGTCCCAAATTAAATGTATTAAAGGTAAATTACACTGAAAAAATAACGATAAAAAAGTATTTTTTTCCATTTTTTTTAAAAATTACTCCCATTTTTATTGTTAAATTATCTTTTGAAATTTCATCTCCTTTTAAAAACTGGTTGTCATTCATGACATTTAAATCTAAAACTTGTCTCAAAATATCTTAACTA
The DNA here is from genome assembly GCA_019343175.1 of Oedothorax gibbosus. Lineage (NCBI taxonomy): Eukaryota > Metazoa > Arthropoda > Arachnida > Araneae > Linyphiidae > Oedothorax > Oedothorax gibbosus. Next base: position 8,494,299 of record CM033272.1, read on the forward strand.
CATCTAAAACCCTTTTATTTTTAATGAGTAATGATTTATTCGTGTTATCAGTATAATTAATTTAAAAAAATGACGCAGCAATTTTCATCAATTTGAATAAATATAATAATTTATCATTGAAAATCTGTTTAAAGAAACCATTTATGCATTATAAATAATGACATTTCAATTATTTATAAATGGATTGACAAACCAGATTTATATTCCATAAAACTTACATCAGATAACACATACTTTTATTAAAATTAGTCACGATTGAATGATGTAGTGCAAAATTTTTGAGATTTAAAGAAACAATTTTCTTACAAAAGAAGCAATTTTCTAATTTTCGCCACGTCAGAAATTATAATATAGATAATATACAGGGAGTTTCCTTATAAGGATGATGAAGTAGATTTTAAAAAATATATATAATAACCGATGAAAATTAAAGAAACCCACAAGAAAAGTGCAGATTAGAAAGAATCAAGCATTAATACTAAAGTTAGTGTTTATTTTAAAGGTCTTATTTTTGGTAAGTACAATTTACTTTATTTTTTAATTTCACTTCCAATGATTCCATTTGGAATCCTCGAAATTGCGATTTTTCCCCCTCAAGTTAAACTTGCATTTATTTCAAATAAATTTTATTAGATTTTCCACACATTTTTCTATAAAGTAATATTTTCTTTTTGGTATCATTAGAAATAAATGGTTTTTTCCATTGGATTCCATTTGGAATCCTCGAAATTGCGATTTTTCCCCCTCAAGTTAAACTTGCATTTATTTCAAATAAATTTTATTAGATTTTCCACACATTTTTCTATAAAGTAATATTTTTTTTTTGGTATCATTAGAAATAAATGGGTTTTTTTATAGTTAAATGAAAATATAAAAAACATGGTAAAAATAAAATGCACTCTGGGATAATTTTATTAAATAAATTGGCGCTAAATTCTTCATGCTTGCATTTTTAAATGTTTAATATTTAATTTCAACTGTTTTTAACAAATAAAGTTTCAAAAAATTATTGTTATATTATATGTAACATTTATAATTCCAAATTTTCTCTCATTAAATTTAAGTTAAAAAAAAATTCATTCTGGATTCATCATTTCATTCTGAATGCTTAAAAAGTCTGTTTAACAAATTTTAGATTTTTTGGATAAAAAATTAAAAGTTGGGATTGAAAGCGTTTTTTATTGGTTTTTCTTCAATTTTCTTTTGACCACATGTATGTCTATCCGTACAGTACAGATTTCTGTAAGTTTTAAAGAGAAAAGAAAAATGTTCATGTTCTCTTAGAAGTTTTTTTGTTAAATACTAAAATTGCCGTAATTGTGCAAATGGTGCAATATTAAGCCCAATCTTCCCAGATTTAACGCCGTGCGTGATTCCGATACTGCATACAAATACAAACCCCATTTTCAATAAATTGGAATCGCCGGCTTGGCGCGGTAGGTTCAGGTTTCATATCACTATCAAGTTACTTTGAACGCATCAAGATAGGTAAAACAAGAAGTTCATAAAGAACTAAAATAGCCTACTTTCCTGTTACTTAAATATTTACTGAAGTTCTAATCGGGAAAAAAACTAGGTTCCTAAAGTAAATATCATCAACAGCCGTTTCTACACTAGATTTATACACATTAGAAAAAAAAATCGAAACAACAGCACCCAGCTATAATTTAAACTTCTAAAAGCCAAAATCAACTATTTTCCCTTTAAAATTCGTTCGCAAATTAATTAAATATTATTTATCATCTGCTCGTGATTTATTTGTAATTCGAAGAATAAATATTTTTTTAATAAAAAAAATATAAACTACTCCGAACGCTTTAAAAAAAACAAAAATGAAAATTTAAAATAAGCATAATTGCAGCAAAAGTATGCCTTGCCGCTTTCTTGGTAGAAATTTAATGAAAAATCAAAAAACAATTGTTCTACATTTTAGACGTCATTCCCCAAATGATTCATGAAATATTTTTTGTTCAAAATTTTAAATAAGTTTCTCATGCCATTGTTGATTTGGCAACAGTGTTTAAAGACTCAAAATTTAATTTCAAAGCTAATTCAAAGGGGAAAATTTGCCGACAGATAGTAGATTTTTTGTCCGCCGGACGTACAGACAGACGACCAAAAGATAAAGTTTGGGGGGGCTGAGGTCATATCTTTCTAACAAAAAAAAATTTTAAAATCCGATGATTGAACCGATTTTTGGAAGGGGGGGTACGACAGCAGGGGGACAGACATACGAACAGACACTACAAAAAAAGACAGAAAATGGACATCAACCCCATTTTAATACTACAGTGATTTAAATGCTCAAAAATTTAATTTTAATGCTAATTCAAAGGGAAAAATTCGCCGATAGATATTTTGATTTATGTCCCCCGGACGTCGACAGACGGGCAAAAAGTATGAAATTGGGTATCGAGGTCATAGCTTTCTAAAAAAAAAGGGAATTTTTTAAAATCGATGATTAGAACCCATTTTTGGGAAGGGGGTACGGACGGCAAAAATAGGAAGACGCATACAACAGACAGCAGATAGACAGCAGACAGTTGGACATCAACCGCATTTCAAAAACCCACAGTGATTAAATGACCAAAATTGAATTTTAAAAGCTAATTCAATGGGGAAAATTTGCCGACAGATATAATTTTTTTCCTCCGGAGTACAGACGACGGCAAAAAATTAAAAATTTTGGGTTTTCTGAGGGGCATAGCTTTCTAACAAAAAAAGAAAATTTTTAAAACCGATGATTAAACGATTTTTGGAAGGGGGGTACGGACGGACAACGGAATCCCGCATGTCAATCCTACTTTTTTATTTTTTTTTTAATTCTTTCGAATTTA
>CM033272.1:8497235-8607235 GCA_019343175.1 Oedothorax gibbosus
TTTTTTATTACTTTATGAACATTTTATAGACTTTTTTGCGTGGTACAGCTATGAAATAATGGGTCAGTTTTGATTGGCGACTTTGAAAATTTAACAAAGGATTGCTATAACTATCAAGTTGTATGAAGTGGAATGTTTACCACATTTGGGCATTTTCGTTGCTTGTCAATGTTTCGCAAATCGCCAAATTAAAACGGGTCATTATGTCTGTTCCATTTTAATTTGTAACTTTTCAAGAATTTCCCTCAACACTAGAAGCCTTTTTTATGGGTCTATAATTTTTAAAATACAGACAATGAAGACCCATGAAAGTATATGATTAATTTTAATTAATGTTAACCATATGGAGTATTAAAGGTTATTTTTGTAAAGATTTCAGATGATGATGAAGGTTACCCATTGGAAACCTTCTGTATACCTAATCATTACAATGGAGATTTAGATCGAGTACTGGTCCCTTGCGGAATCATTCATGATAGGTAAAATTTTTTTTTGTAGTTTTTGCCTTTGTTTGTTTATTGTAGTGGAATATAAGTTTTATGCATTTTTTATTTCTGAAATATATTTTGATAACTTTTTATTTGTTTTTATATTTGCATTTCACTACAAATACTGTTGGGTAGCAGTTGCTCACTAGTTGTGCTAGTATAAATACTAGTAGAGCTAGTGGGAATTTAGTAACTAAACTTTACTATTTTCTCAGTTGTCACGTTGGGTTTGTTATTATAGTGACATATTTGATGTAACTTGTCAGCTTTCAACCTTTCCACGTTTTTAGTATCAACCTAGCTTTATATGTTTTAATAGTATTTTGTAACTTTTTTATTGTTTAAAATTATTACAGTCCACAAATAAATATCTGTGAATTAAAGACTTTAGTGGAAGGGCATACTTAGTGACAAAAAGGTGAAAACAAAAAAAAAATGAACTTTAAATTTTCCAGTTTGCACTTAATTTTGCTGTAAATGGTCAAAAAATATATTTAAGCTTATGAAAAAGGGAAATCTTGTTAACTTTATATAAGGATGGAATCGCATGTTCATTGACACAAGAATCCCACTTTTTAAAATGTCACTTAGCACGTTCTCCCACTAAGCTCTTTAATTAACCTTTGTGTTTTATAATCCACTGAAGAATACAGCACATCAACAATTTTCAAGTACAAAATTAGAAACTAAGATTATATTGATGATTCCTAAGTTTATCCGAAATTCCTCTCTTCATAGGATTGAGAGACTTGCCAGAGACATTGCTCAAGACTATAAAGATCAACCCTTTACTGCTTTATGTGTTCTTAAAGGGGGATACAAATTTTTTGCTGACCTCTTAGACAAAATAAAGCAATATGTATGTAATTATCAAGGTCCCACAGGAGTAATCTGTGTAGATTTTATTAGGCTGAAGAGTTATGAGGTAATTTTGATAAAACTTAATTTATAAGAAATATTTAATATTTTTAACAACTACATAATATATTATATGTTTTCAGAATAAATGTGTAAAAGTATATATTTGATTTCCACTTGCCTTTATATATTATAGTAAAGCTTTGTAGTAAGAACTTGTTAATTACCTAAATTGTCAATAAACATTTCCTTTTTTTACTATCATTTAAGCATTTAAACATCATATAAGCATTTATTTTTGTAGTGAAGTGACTTTCTCAAAAAGAACAATATTTTCGTAATGACTGACTTTAATAATTGAACTGTAGTGAATTGAAGAATGTATAAAATTCGTAGTTGCCTTTTCGACCGATTGGCAGAACTTGCTAAGATTGTGACTGTTTAACATCGTTTGTGATAGATCTTACAGAATTCTACCGTTTTGACTTGTACGTTTGTGGTTTGTCCTAAATAAAAATGTCTCGTCCTAAGAGCAGTTCTTCAAACACAAAATAGTACAGTCTGAGAATGGTGGCAGCGGTGGGATACGAACCCACGCCTCCGAGGAGACTGGTGCCTCAACCGAAAAGGCAACTACGAATTTTATACATTCTTCAATTCACTACAGTTCAATTATTAAAGTCAGTCATTACGAAAATATTGTTCTTTTTGAGAAAGTCACTTCACTACAGACTCCTCCCTTCCCGGAGGAAAACTTTTCTCGAAGAGGAAAGTTTTCTGCACAGTCACTCGTTCAAAGTCTTAAGTACACATTTCAAGGTCAATGTCCTACTAGTACCTACTTAACTGAACTCTAGTGCCTGTACTAAGAAGATATAAGTTATATTAATTAAATTCTACAATACATTATATATGTTAACAAGAAAATATATAGAATATAGTTTACAAAATCATGTTTATGAAATACGAATAATAAGGCTGTCAGCATTTTGATGAAGTTTCCTTCTGACTTAGATAGCCGAGCATTTAAGAAAACCACTCCCAAAATTTCTGACGGTTCAAAAGAGTTTGAGTTTTGTATCGGAGGAAGCCTAGGTATATTTCTTCTTAGAATTCTTGCAAGCATATCAAATTATGTTTTCTGCTGGGTTAAGGTACGGTTTAAGCATGTTTATGTGGTACACATGACTTTCGTTTTTCTCAGGAAACTTTACAACATAGTTCGTGTCTGACAGTTGTTGTATAACAGTTCCAGGTCCCACGCACGTTTGATTTAGAAACACATTTGGTTTAGAAGCACGCCTACGCTCGATTGGTTTAGAAGTTTCTACCACCAACACCTCGTCACCAAGGACTAACTGTCGCTTTTTGTCAGACCGAATCTCTTGTTTCTTTTTGGCTTCTTTCCTGAAGTATGAATCCTGATTGTTCAGTACATATCTAGACTTAGAGCTTGAGTTACTTCTAGCCTCTTGAGAGTATGATTTCAGTTCTTCACTTTTTGGTTGCTCTTCAATAAGTTCTTTTGGAGATAAACTCATAAGTCCGAGCTCCGAATGTAGGGAATCTGCCATAGGCAAAATCTCCTCTTCCTCCGTCTGCTCTTCAAGCCTTTCCTGATCAGGCACATCTTCCGGATCCATTTGTTGCATTTCTGGGCTTTGAGACTTATCTTCGGAAATTTTCTTTTGAGCTCTATCTTGAACTGCATTCACCTGGTGAATCTTGGCAAACTCATTCTGCTTGACTTCTTTAAGCATTGCAGCTGTTTTGTTGCCCAACAGATACATTCCTTTGTCTAATGAGTTTCTAAGAACAGCAGCTATAGTAACTATATGGCCTAAGTCACATTTCAGTTCTACCTTGGCTAAAGGCAAGCATTTCATGTCCTCTTCTAATGGACTTTTGATCCACACATTCTCGTTTGTATACATCGTGGGCTTGACATACTTCTGGCAAATCAAGTCAACGGTCGAGCCGGTATCCCGGAGTATTGGCATTTCCACTCGATTTACCTTCCCTCGACTAATATATGGCGCCAGACCTTCTTCATATCTAGAAGTTACATTAGAGGCCACATATTCAACTTTCTTCAATTTATCACACTGAGGTCTCAGGTGCGAAGGCGACCCACACTCATAGCAGCGACGTTGACGTCTTCTTTCGAACTCCTCTTCGTTACTCTTTTCCACATGTGGATCTTTCTTCCCCCACTGGTTTTTCTTCCCTTCCTCTGTAGGTTCCTTGAATTGATAACCCTCGTTTTCATTTGTCTGTGATTTATTTGTCTTCTTTGGGTATTCTTTCTTTCTAAAACTCTCTCTAATGCTCTCATACTCATCTATGATTTCTGCCAATTCGTAGTTGCCTTTTCGACCGATTGGCAGAACTTGCTAAGATTGTGACTGTTTAACATCGTTTGTGATAGATCTTACAGAATTCTACCGTTTTGACTTGTACGTTTGTGGTTTGTCCTAAATAAAAATGTCTCGTCCTAAGAGCAGTTCTTCAAACACAAAATAGTACAATGTTTAAAATTAAATCATTTAAATAGAAAGTATATTGTGTTATGTGGCATAATTACTTTTGAATGACTTAGTATTTTAGTTGTTTTTACAAAAACCTATTTGTAATGCTTGTTACTTGTTTGTAATGTCTGTTACTCTTAAGTTATCCTATATAATTTTTTTAATGGTTTATTTAACTGTTATAGGGTTCTGATTCATCTGGAAACCTAAAGATTATGGGCATAGATAATCTTGAGACTTTGGCTGGAAGGGTAAGTTTACTTGTTTGCATAAGTGTTCCTTCTATTGTATTTTAAGAATCCAACTAAAGGGACGCTGGTAGTTAATTTTTGCGTAACCCCTAAACCTTTTATTAGGTAATGTTAACATGTGGTTATACAGCAGTATTTATGATGGTATATTGCTTTCCACCACTTAACAGTGGTGCAATAATTACGGATTTAAGCAGCAATCATTGACATAGTTGGTTCTTTTCTTGTTGTATACTACCTGTATAGTGCTGGGAAAGAACCCCACCAGTGCACACAGTGCATTTGCCCCTACTTTTAGAATCCACACTGCATTTATAACGTAAAAAGCGGAAGGTATTATAATCGTTCAGTCCGTCTGTCTGTCACCTACTTTCATAGCCCGAACTACAAATGCTACAGACAAGTGTGATATGTAAAAAAATTCAGTGCATCGAAGTAAGAAGACGTGTAAAATTTCAGAAAAAAAATTCAAATTTGAGGTACTTCAATCATTTAAAAAACTACAAAATTTAATGCTTATTTAAAAAGCATAAGAAGCCATTTTTATTAGAATCGAATCATCATTGCCATTCGCAGCAATAGCTTGAGAAACTTTATTTTAAATAATACATTCAAAGAAAATTATTTTTGCGACATAAATCTGTTTGAAATGATGTCAAATATATTTCACAAAGAGATTCTTTGATTATATGTTGATATGAAATGTTTTCCTTCGATTTAAAAGCAAGGAATGTTACATATTTATTATTTGAAATATAAATTATTCTAGCAAACGATAAAAAAATAATTATTGAATTTTCGAAAAAAATAAATGAAACTAGCCAAATTTAGCGTGTAAATGTTTAATATAGAATTAATATTGTGTTTGGCATGTTTTTTCCTGTTGAACACAAACGTTGTGTGGAAGCGGTTTAAGTGACAGATTCTGTTACAAACGTACTTGTTTTTTTTTTAATTAGTCCTAGCACATTGCTCCTAAATTTTTTTCATCCATTTTTTAACACTTTTTATGTATTTCATAAAAATATATAGGCACTGTAAATGTAACAATCAATTATTGAAAATAGGCCACCAGAAGTTACTAATTCTGCTTATTAAAATTTGAAGTTAATTTAAATAGAAATAAATGAAACCATATTTGTTATAGCATTTGCTTTAACAAACTTTTATTTTGTGGTCTCGTGATGATGCTGAGAATTGAAACCTGCCCTAGCTTTTGCCAAATGCTGTCTATAATTTACACGTAATTGTTAGTTTAGCTAATTTTACACTGTGATGCAAAAGTTTAGACAATGACGTTATTTAGCAGTAGCCCCCTAACCATATTAAAAACATATTTTGAAATGCTATAATTGAAACATAATTGTTTGATTTGCTATGAAGGAAACGAGTTTAATATCATAATTGTTTGTTCATAATTGTTTGATTTAGAATGAAGGAAACGAGTTATGCAGTATAGTAGAACTCCAATTATCAAAGCAATTGGACCTAACCAGCAACATTCGTATAATCGGAAATTCGAATAATTGGAGTTTATCGGAGAAAAGGTATATTTTAATGAAATCAACCAAATCCAAATTGTAAGATGTCATTTGGAAGTTTGAGTTATAGCTTTTTGCTATTCAACTTTTGTTAGAATCTTGGTTTTATAAAAGTTTATTTGCGTGCGACATATAGAGACAAACAGTAACAAATAGACCAAATGAAAAAGTTATTTTTCACTTGGTCTATTTGTTACTGTTTGTCTCTGTTGGATGTCATGCCAAGTAATTTTTTTGGTCGGTACAAAAAAATTACTAGGCATAACATTCAATTAAGACGAACAGTAACAGGTAGGCAAGGTGGAATTTTTTTTTATAACATTCCGATAATCAGCACCGCTTTCGGATAATCAAAGTTCTACATCTACTGTAGCTATTGATGACTCTTTAAAAACATGGGGTTTTAAAATATCATGAATTACGTGTTTAGCATTGAGAAAAATTTTGATATGTTTCGATTTTGCAATAAATAGTACAGACTTTTTCCCCTATGCTCAGATTTATTTTTAAGTATTTGGGCTTTAAGGGCTTGAAAGTGAGCTTTTTCATTCAAAACTTTTCAAGGAGTGTACAAACCATGTTATAAAGAGATTCTCTGTTCAGGTGATTCCTCTAAACTTATTCCGATTTTTGGAAATCTGGAAAAGTTAGGTATGCTAAAAGAACAATATGTCGCTATTTTATTTTGTGATTTTATGTGGGAAAGACTGCACGTTTCACCAAGTAAATCGGCCCATGTATGCCTCCAAATCCACGAATTCGTGGCAAAGCTTTAAGGTGATTTAACTGGTAGGTATTCGGTTCGTATTTAGAGATGTTAAATTGTACATTTGAAGCAAATGTGATTTTAATAAAGATTTAAAGTGGCTATATTGTAAAATTTAACCAATATTGTTATTAAATCTGTTTAGTTCACCGGATATCGTGTTTTTCTAATTTATCATATAAAAAATACAATTCATCAATAAAAATGCAAAATTAGGCCATTATCTACTCTAAATTAGCATAATCTGGTATTTGTGTCGAAACTTTTGCAACATACAAATTTATGTTTTATGGAAAAAAATTATTTTATAGCAAAGCAAACAATTATGTTTCAATTATAGCATTTCAAAATATTTTTTTAATATGTTTAGGGGCTTTTGTAATTATACTATCACAATTCTAAATTTTACAGCTAAATGACGTCATTGTCTAAACTTTTGCATCTCACTGTATCAACAAACATATTATATAGTTATCATTTTTTGTTTTTTTTACTTGAGCAAACTCTTTCTATGTGTAGCCTATTTTAAAATTTTAACGTTTCATAACATTTAGTATGGTTAGGTTGTCAATTTACTGATTGGATTTTTTTTAACTAGGAATCAAATGTATGGTGAAAAATCCCTGATAATCTTAGAAATCTCCTTGTTTAGTCAGTTACAACAAGAATTCTATAAACAATGATTGTTTTAAAATGTTAACAAAATACCAGCCTATTTGTTTCTACAGTGTACATGGTTAAACATAAAAATTCTGTATGCTTAAAATATTTTTTTAAAAGAACTACATCTGTAAAAAAAAGTGTTTTCCTTTTTTTTGTTTTCATTGATCCTGAATAATATTAAAGAAACATACCATTTTTGTGTGATAATATAAACAAACCATAGATGCCATTGTATGGTTGATATACACTTTATATATTTCAGAATTTATTAATTGTAGAAGATATTATAGATACTGGTTTGACCATGGAAAATTTACTCAAATTACTACAGCAATTTAAAACAAAATCTATTAAAGTTGTAAGGTAGGATTTTCTTTTTATTCCCTTAAGCAAAAATACTCAGTTTTAATTTTCTATTATTATTTGTCAATATTGATTAATGCATATACTGTTTTTACAGTCTCTTTGTTAAAAGAACACCCAAGAGCAGTGGCTATCGACCAGATTGTAAGTTTTATTATGTTGACATTAAAATTATTGTAGGATCAGGTCCTATGAGAGAAGAGGGTATTATAGAAGCACAAAATTAAGAACCCAGTTTTACATTTATCATTAAAAATGCTTCAAAGTGGAATAATGGATGCCCACCTATTTTCATTTTCACCCAGCCTCCTTCAACTTTTCGAAGGGCATGTGTTTAATTATTATACTTATTACCTACACAAAGTATTTTTTGTGTGTGGTTAGAATTTTTTTTTTATCATGAAACTGTGTGAGTCATGTTATCTATTTTGTTTATTCAGGTTTTAAATTAAGTTCTACTGTTGATTTTATGACACATAAATCTATTATTTATGCACTGATATGCATTGTATAAGAATAATTATATCATTGTGAATTTTTTTTTAATTCCCATGCTTTTGTAATAAAGAAATAATTGTTTAATTTTACAGATACTGGTTTTGAAGTTCCTAATAAATTTATTGTGGGTTACGCTCTAGACTACAACGAAATTTTTAGAGATTTAAATGTAAGTAACACATTAATTTTATGAAATTATGGATTGTATATTAAGGTTTATGAACTTTTTAGTGGTTAGCAATTGAAACATAATTAGGTACCATATTTAAAATGTGACAATTTTCCCTAACTATCCACCCATTTTCCTGGGTCTTTCCCTGGGAATTAGTTATTCATCTCTTTTCATATATTCTCAAGTACCTCCAGAGAAAAACCCAAAACAGTACAAAAGCCTTAGAACGGTATCTAAAAACTATCAGTTGAAAAATTAATATAATCACATTTTAATAAAGGTTAAAAACATTTTTAGCCTACTTTTCTTTTTTTAATTCGAAAGAATTAAAAAAATGAAAAAGTAGGTATTGACATGCGGTCGATGTCCGTCTGTCCGTCCGTACCCCCCTTCCAAAATCGGTTCTAATCATCGGATCTTAAAAATTCTTTTTTTGTTAGAAAGCTATAACCTCAGATACCCAACTTTCATACTTTTTGTCCGTCTGTCTGTACGTCCGGACGGACATAAATCTACTATCTGTCGGCGAATTTCCCATTGAATTAGCATTGAAATTCAATTTTGAGTCATTTAAGTCACTGTAGGTATTGAAATGCGGTTGATGTCCAACTGTATGTCTGTCCATCTGTCTGTCTGTTCGTATGTCTGTCTGTTCGTATGTCTGTCCGCCTGTCTGTCCGTTTGTCTGTCTGTCTGTACCCCCCTTCCAAAATCGGTTCTAATCATCAGATCTTAAAAATTCTTTTTTTGTTAGAAAGCTATGACCTCAGATACCCAACTTTCATACTTTTTGTCCATCTGTCTGTACGTACGGACGGACATAAATCTACTATATGTCGGCGAATTTCCCATTGAATTAGCATTGAAATTCAATTTTGAGTTATTTAAATCACTGTAGGTATTGAAATGCGGTTGATGTCCAACTGTCTGTCTGTCCATCTGTCTGTCTGTTCGTATGTCTGTCCGTCTGTCTGTCCGCCTGTCTGTCCGTTTGTCTGTCTGTCTGTACCTCCCTTCCAAAATCGGTTCTAATCATCGGATCTTAAAAATTATTTTTTTTGTTAGAAAGCTATGACCTCAGATACCCAACTTTCATACTTTTTGTCCGTCTGTCTGTATGTCCGGACGGACATAAATCTACTATCTGTCGGCGAATTTCCCATTGAATTAGCATTGAAATTCAATTTTGAGTCATTTAAATCACTGTAGGTATTGAAATGCGGTTGATGTCCATCTGTCTGTTCTTATGTCTGTCTGTCTTTCCGTCTGTCTGTCTGTCCGTACCCCCCTTCCAAAATCGGTTCTATCCATCGGATCTTAAAAATTCTTTTTTTGTTAGAAAGCTATGACCTCAGATACCCAACTTTCATACTTTTTGTCCGTCTGTCTATCTGTACGTCCGGACGGACATAAATCTACTATCTGTCGGCGAATTTCCCATTGAATTAGCATTGAAATTCAATTTTGAGTCATTTAAATCACTGTTGCCAAATCAACAATGGCATGAGAAACTTTATTTATTTAAACATATTTGAAGCAAAATAATATTTTCATGAATCAGTTTGGAATGACGTCATAAAATGTAGCACAATTTGATTCTTTGATTATTCATTAATTATCTAACAAGAAAGCGGCAAGGCATACTTTTGCATGCAATTATGCTAAGTTTTAATTTACATTTCTTATTTTTTTAATGCAGTTTGGAGTTTCATTACTTTTGTTATTAATAAATATTTAATTATTCCTCGAACTACAAATAAATCGCGAGCAGACGATAAATAATGTTTAATTGATTTGCGAAATAATAATAAGGAAAATAGTTGATTTTGGCTTTTAGAAGTTTAAATTATTAGCTGGATGCTGTGTTTCGATTTTTTTTTCTAATATGTATAAATCTAGTGTAGAAACGGCTGTTGATGATATTTACTGTTAGAAACCTAGTTTTTTCCCGATTAGAACTTCAGTAAGTATTTAAGTAACAGGAAAGTAGGCTATTTTAGTTCTTTATGAACTTCTTGTTATAAAAGTTTTAGTGCATTATAAATGTAATTAAATTTTAATTACATTTATAATGCACTAAAATTTTTATAAAAATGTACATCACATTCTTCTGTCCTACTGTAATCTAAGTATTGTACAACATGATTGATAACATTTTTTTTCTTCTAGCATGTTTGCATAATCAATGAAACAGGTAAACAGAAATATGCAGTAAAGTAAAAGGTTTTTAGAACATTATCTGGAAGAATTTTTTTCTCTTTTGTGATAACTTCCTTCTTGAGCATTTATGCTTTCCCTCAAAAAGTTTTATATCTATAATATATTTTTATACCTATTTGTGACAACATAAAAAATATTCCTGTTTACCATTACCTCATTTTGTGGTTACAGTTTTGCTGTGTTATCAGGGTTCCATGACCTTTATCCTTCTAGCTATTACAATTGTTAAAAAAATGTTTGTTTCAATCTGCTGTCAACTTTATCATTATGAATATTTCTTTATTTACTAGGGGGCACGCCCCCTTCTCGCTATCGCTCGCCAACCCCCGGGAACTGCTTGCGCAGTTCCCTTTGGATCGCTTCGCTCGCTCACCGTTCATTGAAATATTTTAGTCTAGCCACAAGGGTTAACCTTGAGGAACATGTCCGGCAATTTTTTCGCCAAATATGGTAACCCCGCCAAATCGGTATTATGGCAGCCATTGGCTACGAAAATCGCAACGGATCGTATTTTAAACGAATAATTATCAAATAGTTAAGTTTTTTTTCTATGTATTCTGTTTGTATTAGAGAATTTATTTTGCTACTTTCTTTATAAGTTGATCCTGTCCATTTCTTTCATCGCAAAGAATTCTTAAATCTAATATATTTAAAATAATAAATACTATTAATCATTAATTATTAATAGAACTCATTTCCTAAATTATTTTTTGTGCACATTGTTTTGAACTTGCAGAAAACTGTTGAGTTCTGATTTTCTTATTTTAAAATATCGCTACGATCTACGATCGCAAATGCCACGATAATTTTTAATAAGGAAATCTTTCATATTCTCTCAGCAGACATTTTCAGTTTTGAGCAGCATTTTATGTAATTATTTGTTGTCATTTCACAGACTTGGCAAACGCTCGGTTTGTTGTCATTTTGACTTGGCGACATTTTTCGACTGGCGCCAAATCCGGACATGGTCCTTTAGGTTAACTGCCTTTAATATCCTTTTGAAATAAAATAATTATAAATTGATGCTTATAAATTAATGGTTATTATTGCGAAAATATTTCGCTGCTCGACTAACATCCATTTGTAAATAAATTGGAAACTGTGGTAGCCATCAACGCTTAGAAACTATATTTAAAAACAATTTGAATTTTTCCTTTTTTATTAACAATAGTGTTTGGTAGTTCAGTCGATCGAAATTATAATTTAAATTTTCAAACATTAAACATCCCTAATATTATGCATGTTAAAGTTTAAACTTACTGATTCTATCCTAAAGTTGTTGGGGTTTTTTAAAAACTAATAACGAATCTTATATAACACTTAGAGTATATCAAAATCAACTTATCTTTACCTTAGGCGGCATAATATTTATAGTTATTTTTCCCTATTTCAAGCCATTTCTGAAGAAACACTTTTTTGTTGTTTTCAGTCGGACATTTTGAAATTAGTAGTATTTTTGTTCATTTTGATTGTTGCCATTCCAGCGATAGAAATATAAGGAAATTTGGGTTCTGTGTAAGAGTATTATATATATAGATTATGTGGTCGAATTCCTCTTAATTGAAAATCTTTTTAAGAAACACTAAAAAGTCACTCTTTTACTTAATTTTCGAAAAGCTTTTACTACTTATAGATTCCTAAAAAATGTGCTTTTATGCTTTTCCCCAACTTTTTTAATAAACAACCTATGGATTTGTACCAGTTTTAGTTTAGTTATTCTAATCTAAGTAAATTTATAGTTATTTTTATTTTTGATACATTAAATCAAAAAATGCATATTCATACAAATAAAACTCGCAAAAATTATTTTTATAATCCTGTGCAAAAAAAAACAATCATTCCAAACAATAATTGGGAGTAAAGTAACACATATTAGAAACCTTAAGTTACAAGTATCTAAAAGCAGCTTTTTTGCACTGTTTCATTCTAATTTTCTATACCAATAATCCACTAAACTACCCTTTTTTTTAACAGTATGGAATTATTTATACCATGAAAATCTTGTATGCAATGTTAATAATTAATTTTTGTTTGTGATTATCAAAAAAGCACTACATTCAAAAGCTGAAGTATAAATTGAAGTGGGGAAATTTTGCCTCTTTATGCATAAATATATGTTAAAACTGTGCGATTCAAATTTTAAAAAAATCACTTGTGTTTTTTAACGCAGTGCTTTTCAAATTTTCTTAAACCAAATACAGTTAATGTTGTAGTACAATTATGGTTATATCTCTGTTAAGTAATTTGTTTGACTTTATACAGCTAAATTATCTAAAATAAGGACTAAGTAGAAAATTGTTTAACGGCATATCAAACAACTAAAATGTAATTGGATGTGAAAAGTGTCTCAAAATATAGATTCTAGAACCCTGAGTAATCATGAAGGAAGTGCTAATTTCTAAAGTGAATTAATATGTACAATTAACACTGATTTTTCTGCCTTTGTATGCTTGCTGCATTGTTAAAGTGCCAAAGAAAAAGGTTGTTAACATTGTATTTTAAAGTAAATTTGTTATTTAACATTTTAACGTATTTGATCATACATCTTAAGTTTCCTACAATGTTGAATTTTTGAAATAAAATTATTTTTTAAATGTGTTTTATGACTGTTTTAAAAAAAAATTCTTGACCTTTCACCATAAAAGAATAATGTAATTCTTAATATTTCACACTAAAAGAAGTTAGAAAAGAGTAAATTAAAAGAACATTAATTCTCTTGCTGATGAAGCACTTTTAAATGTTCGCAGTTTGTTAAACATCTAAAAAAAATGATTGTAAGTTAACTTTTTTTAAGCATGCAAATTTTAGTTTCTTAAAATGTGTGTGTATTTTGTTTAAAATCGTAATCTTTAAAGTTTGTCCATTGTTTATAATTAAAGTAAGGTGTAAATGTAGGAAATCTCTCATACATACATTTATGTGCACATCATATTTACAAGTGCATCAATTGCCTTCAAAATTGATTTATTTCAACAGGAATGATAAAT
This sequence comes from Oedothorax gibbosus, assembly GCA_019343175.1. Lineage (NCBI taxonomy): Eukaryota > Metazoa > Arthropoda > Arachnida > Araneae > Linyphiidae > Oedothorax > Oedothorax gibbosus. The sequence goes on from CM033272.1 coordinate 8,510,571, forward strand.
ATGAAGAATACTCGTTTGGGAGCTTTATCTACTAAACGACATTTCCAATTATGTTGACACATTAAAGCCGGGCCCAATAAGTAATTATTAATATTAGATTGCTTATTGCTATCTTGATAAGAAAAAATACCACAATCATCCACGTTTAAAATAATACAGGTTTTGGCATTTAAGGGGAAAAAAATCCCAGTCTTTTGTTCTTTGGACTGGTAAACCCAGGTGGTAAAGCGCTTACCTCGCAAAAAAAATGAAATTTTACAAGTTCGATTCTAGGCATTGCCGAAACTACTACCAACCTTTAAACGGTCTGTGCAACCAAAAAGTGCTAGTGTAGACGTGAGCGCTTTAAATTTATTCCGATTAAGTCCCGACACCTTGTACGATTTCGTCCTTAAAAAAGTTGCGTTGTGTGTTCGCTCGTGACTGCTACGAGCCCAGCCATAACTACAGTAGACTGGTTCTATATTATGATCCCCGTCGCTAATAGCCCTCGTGCAGCTCTAGTGCGACGATAATTCAACCCAGCCCATGAATTCTTTTTTGTCTTATGTTTAAGGTAGCCGTATGCCTTAAAAACATAAAATTTGGTTAAATTTCGCACTTTCGATTTTTGAATTCTTTGAAAGCGCAATTCATTTACTTAAGGTATCCGCCTACGTTCGAGACAATTTTTTTGAAGAACGTTATTTATTAAGCATTTAAACATATTTTTAACACATATGCATAAATATAAATAAAAAGTAAAAAAATCGAATACAAATTCCTTTTTAATAAATTTTGAGCTATTTTGTTAAATTAGATAGTAAAACACCATTATGGCAAAACCTAATTTCATAAAAACGACTTAAGATAACCAAATTTCCTTTTAATATAGTTTAATAAACCTGTTTTAAGATCTGCTTTTTGTTTTTATTTACCTAATCTGAAGTTTTACGTAATGAAGATATTTCGATGGGGTTGAAAATCCGAAATGGAGACATTGTGTTATGTTACAGTAGTAACCCTGTTAAAGACAATGAACTAAAATCTAAGAGATATATTGAAAAGGGGAAAAGTTATTGCTCGTCGAAACACAATACTCGGTTTTCGTTAAAAACTGCATTTTTTTAGAATTGTTACTTTGAAAAACCAACTATAAAAAATTAAAGTACATATAGAACCATATGATTCTAGTTCATTGCCTGTAAAACAGTTTGATGAATATGCTGGAAATAAAACTTTTTGTTAAATCATGTTTCGTGTAAAGGTTTGTAAAGCAAAATTTACATTTCTCAGAAATGTGTTCTGAAATTTCTACTATGCAAACAAACATGTTTTGAAAAAGTAATCAATCAATCATTTATATTGCTAGATTACTAAAGCAAAACTTAATACCAAATAAACTTAAATAATGTGGATATGCAATAACACCTTATAAATTAAAATAAAATTTTAAAAAAGTAAGAAAAACAATTAGTACTAATTAAATATAAGCAATTAAAAAGTTAGTTTAGGTTTCGAAATAATAGACTTCCGGTTGAATTCGACAACTTTTGTTTTAATTATTAAAATAATCATAACTTCGTTTCTAGATGAGAGACATAAAATAAAAATGGACTGCGCATTGGCAAACCTAAAGCGATCTCCTCATGGTCACGTGTTGGGGTAAGATTTTATCCCAGCACGTGATCGCGAAGAGTTGGCGAGTTTTTTCGCAACGACTTGAACATATGAGGCCGACAATCTAGTGGTATGAAAAATAAGTTGGGAAAGGAACAAAGATGAGTTTCTATTTCGGTGAAAAAGATTGCTATTTTTGGCAACTTATAGCAGCTGTTTTAATAAAAAAAGCTAAACATTATTTTTTTATAGTTATATTATCGTGGATATGATCACTGCATGTGGCGCAGAAGGCTAATTCGAAATTTTACAGAATATTTTTATCAAGGAAATAATCCCTGGCCTTTAAAAGAGCTTATAGAATAATTTACTCTAATCAAAGTATATAGGCTTTTAGGAATAAATTACTATAAATATACCTATCGAAACAATATTACCTGTAAAGTATCACAGATCTTTTTTATTTTATGTTTACATTTTATAAACTGCACAAAAATTAAGCATCTAACAGAGATAAAACGAATGGAAGCAAATATTTCTTATTGAACACAACAACAAACCCACGTGACTTGGACATTGATGTGAGTCACCATTTTGGTTTGCCATGCTAGATTTATCTGATTTTCAGGTCTGGCGACAATTGGCATAGTTCAAACGAAACAGTAGCGATAAGTTGCCATATGTTGCAACCTTTCTCTTCTTGGCGATTTTCATGTTTGGTACGCTTTTAGAAGCTGCTTGACTATTGAATGAGCAGTCCATTCTATTTATGTCTATGGTTTAAATACTGAAAAAATACATATTAATTACAAATAAAACATTAAATATGATCTGAATAATATATTTGTATATTTATCAACGCATTAAAACAGTTAAATGTATTATTGTTTATTTATCGCAAAACACATTTTCTTCAAAACTATTGCTTAAATTTTTCTTTTACATCAAAACAGAAAGTAAATGAAGTTATTTTCATAGTCATATCTTGTAATCATTTGATTTTGCTTGTTTTCGAAAGCTTTATATAAAAAAAGCTCATCAGTTGCACTTGTGGGAATATTTCTTATGATGTTACGCTCTCCATATCCATACTGCGATTTCATTGGTTGTTTTGTTTTCTTTGACAAGGTGTTGAAACAAGCCCATTGTGTTTTGGTCAAAGGCCGTTTTCAGGCAAAATTTTAATTAAAATTATGAAAATTTTAAATTTGAATTTTTTGTCCATTTTACAACTTTTAACTTAAAAGACTTCGTAAAATTCATTCAGAAGTTTAATCATAAGACGTTTATTTTATCCTTCAAAGGCATACGACTACTTAAATATCTTGCATATCGAATCAGGGAACTGTGGCTCGTAAAATTTAAGCTTTGCGGGATTTGGTTTGGATTAAAATCTGTACCTTTTAATAAAAGCTAAGGAATAACTTACATATTTATTTATTTGTCTAATATATTATTTACTTACTTTTAAAAGCCGTATATCATTAAGTCTGGATGTAATAAAAGCCTGCTTGTAAGGTTCGTTTCATAGATACCAATGTACCGATGATACCGAGTTGTGGAAGAAAATGAACTACCAAGTTTACATTGGCTGCGGTAAAACTCGTGTAGTATGGTTGAAGAAAGGAGTAGAAATAACAATTGCTGTAAACAAAATTCCGATGAAAATTTAAAAGAATTAAGACCACACTTTAACGAAAAATACTGTTTAAGTTCAAAAATGCCTAAAGCTAAAAAGAACAACGATTCAAAAAATAAAGATAAGGTTTGATATTTAATTGCATTTCTATTTTGGCCAAATAAAAATACCTCGATCAATATGAAAGACATTGAATTGGGAATGTTTGTTGCTGAATAATTTTGTACCTTTTATTCTAAAAGTATCAGTGTATCTATTGGAATAATCAATTGGTGTGGTGTAAATGTTATTAGGTGATAAGAAAGTGTTCCGAAACCCATGCATTTAGCACGATAGTGATAAAGAACCTAAATAACAGTACAGCTATGATATAATATACCGTCTGTTTATCGGGAACTTTTGGCACTGCTTTTATTTTGGTTAGCTTGATAATTTAACAAAGGGTTGCTATACCTATCCAGTTATGAAATGAAAAGTGGAATGTTTACGTCATTTGGGCATTTTCGTTGCTTGGCAATATAACACAAGATCGAGACCGGCCATTATATCATAGCTTCTTCTAAACAGCTTTTTGAAGCTGTACATAAAAAAGTTACTAACAATATTTTTGCTCACATAGAAACAACAGCTACTGCCTGTAGAAAAAGGGGCAGTTTACTGCAGCACAAAGAATGAAATCATTATAAAAGTCCATGCCAAACCAGGTGCTAAAGAAAGTGGAATAACTGGTTAGTATTTGACATGCATGACTTTTTAAATAATTAATAGTCACGTAAGAATGTTTTGTAACATAATAATAATCTATACTGCATCTGGAATCCATTCGATGTAATGAATGATAAATTAGAAAATACCCATAATGCTTAACTAGTTCAGTGGTCAGGCCAGACATTTCAGATTGTCATTGATGTTGTACTTATGATTAAACTATTCCATTTAGTTGTCAAAACAGTTTCATTAATCTCTGCAATATGTAAATTATATTTTAGTATGTGATGTTAATCCAGTTTTTTTTAATGTGGCATATTTTCCAGCGCATGATTTTTGGAAGCTGCCTTATGTTTATTTCTGGTACAGCTATGATTTGGCGATTTGTGTTATGCTGCCAATCAACTAAACGGCCTAATGTGGTAAAAGTGCCACTTCATATTTCATACTACTCGATAGGTATAGCAACCCTATATTAAATTTTCAACCTTGCCAAAAGTCTCCAATGAACGGATTAGCCATTTTGACATAATTTACCTTATTTCTTCCCTCTTTTCAAAGCTTTGCTTTAAAAAAAAAAAAAAACTTTGGTCAAGCAGAAAATTTGACCCCTGAGTGGTCCTTTCAAGGAAACTGAATGTGCACTGTATTCAATATATACTATGTGTATATGCTATACATACATTTAAAATGAAATATTTTTTTAGATATTAGTAATGAAGCAGTTGGAGTTCAAATTTCAGCGCCTCCAGTTGACGGGGAAGCAAATAAAGAACTCCTGAGATTCTTGGCAGAAATTTTAAATCTGAAGAAAAGTGAACTATCTCTTGAAAAAGTAAGGCATATATTGAAATAATATTCAAATTGAAACAACCTATTTTATTGCTTGCACCATTTTGCCAGCGCAAGCAATGAAGTTGCCAAAAATGTGCAACTGCTGCCAAAAGGAGTATTTCTAATGATAATCTTTAACTGTGTATACTGAGGTCCTTTAACTGTGTATGCTGTGTTTTGTTGCCAGAAAATTCGTTTGTCACAAAAGATTCCGTTTGGGGATTTTTGCATTTGTGAAATGAAAAGTACCAAATTATATTAAATGAGTTAGTTACTTATATGGAAAGCTTGTTTCAATGGTGTGGTTTAACTCCAAGATTAATTTTTGTTATTTGAAAAACTGTTAAATGTAGGACACATTAGCTATAGTTATCATTTGAAGCCATTTTATTAATTTTATTTAACTTTTATCAAATTTTTTTAATTAATTTAAGCCTGAATGTAGAGCTAAAATATATAAGAAATGTCTTTGTTGCCCTATAAATAAAAATATTAACTATTGAATTGCAATGTTAACAGTTGAACTAAGCTAAATAGCGAATTAGAGATAGATTATTAAAAAAAAAATGTCAATCAAATATGTAGGTATTTTCTAGCTAACATTGTCATAGAGAATGGGCATGTTTCAAATCTTATGTGGCAACATAAATGCTGAATAAAAATAAGTTCTTTCTCAAGCCTTGATTGGTGAATCAATGTCACATGCAGCGTGTAAAATACTTTTTTTTGTGTGTATAGCAGTTCTGCTACACCAAAGCATTTGTGTGTAGCAATTTTTGATTAATGCATAGCACTTTTGAATATTGCCCATCTTTATCGACGCACCGCTAATTCCGTTAATTAGCGATGCATTGAAATTTTTTTTTACATTTTAAGTTATCTATGTGCTTTGCACATAAAGCGCACGTTATTTTAGTAGCAAAGTTACCGTTAGATTGGTACTTCAGCCACACTCATTATTCGGATCCAACGACGTGATCCAGTTTTTAACAGTTCGTAACTGAACCGCCATATTTTATTTTCGTTGCTTTTCGCAACACTAATAACGAATTGGAAATCTTGCTAAATCTTTCTGTTCTGGCGCGATTATCTGCGGTTTGTTTACACTTTTCGCTAAACACTTCCAGTCTGGTATGGAGTTGAGATGTTTCCCTGCCCGAACGAAAAGCGGCCAACGGAACTGAAACTATCGACTTTGAATCGTTTGCAAAAACTCCATGGTTATGATAAACGGAAGATGCTTTGTGAGTATCGCAACTAAATGCGATACAAAGCTAAATCGCTATCGCAAGTTTTCATTTTGGTGTCGCGTTTCGCGATGCGATACCGCTTATTTTACACGCTGGTCACATGGGAATAGAACACTGATCAAAAGAATTGTAAAAGAATGAAAGCTGGAAGAAACTATGCTACCTAAAACAAGCCAATTTGAAATGAATTATTAAAATATTAAAAATGAAATTTGATGGTATTTTATATTAAAAAAAATATTTTCAAGTTTAGCAAAATAATTCTTTTTAAAATCAATTTATTACATAAGTCTAGATGTTTTTTTCATTGAATATTGGGATTGAAATGCCAAACTTTGAGTTGAGCTCTTTAAAGTGACAGTAAATGTCATAGCCTTTTATATACAAAAAAGTGTTTTGATAACTTGTCTTTAATTCTTCTTCTTCTTTTTTAGGGTTCACGCTCCAAAGATAAAACTGTTGTCATTTGTGGAACTGCAACAACATTAGATACAGTTTTGACAAAACTCACAGATGTCAGCAAGCAGTGATATATTTAGTCTTTATCAATATAAATGGGTTTGTTTAACTTTTTATCTAATTATAAAATAGTACTTAAACAAGTATTCTTTTATATTATTTTCACAGTTAGAATAAATATTTCTCCAATATTTTATAAACCATTATACAAGAAATTAAAAAAATCTTTTACAAATCTATATTTTGATCACCAACCTTGTTGAAATTTTGCATTTATTTTGGATCTTTAAGGAAGTGCAACAGTGTTAATACTTTTTTAAAATTAAAATAATTGAATTTTTAAACAAAAAATTACTTTTCTGAAAAAACTACTTTTTTAATTAATTTAAACAATTCTCAGCTCATTTATTTTTATAATTATTTTGGTGGTTTAAAAAACAACTTGCTAGAAATTCTATTGAAAATGAAAATTATTATGAAATAAGAATATTTTTTCTTGAATAACTTTTAGTAAATAATTTTAAAAACAAGTATAAAGTATTATGGGATTTTTTGTATAGATTATTTGGATTCCAGCTTAAACTTTGAGTAAGGACATGTTTTTTTAAAATATGAAATACAGCTCAATTTTATCTACATGTTTTTCTTTACTTTAATTAATTTCACTATTATATTTAAATATGAGCTGCTAATACAATGCAAAACTATCATTTAAATCATATCATAAATGTTAATAAATAATTCTTTATGCAGTATTTACTAATTCGAAAAATAAGGTACAATGTTGCACTTTTTTTTGAAACAGTGTAGATTTATCATAATTAGATGTTAAGTGTTAAAAGACAATCCATAGATTAGTAAAAAAACATAATTTTAAAATTCCAAGGTCTAAAATGACCTATCATCATTCTTTTTCAAATGTTAAAAGAATTACTCAAATTAATATTTTTTAATTTTTACAAACTGTTTCTTACTACTAGGATACCAAGGAGAATATGTTGCTATATTTCTCTAAACTATCTCAGAATTTTTATGCTTTATTCACACAACAAGGATTGAATTTTTGTATCTATATGTTTAGAATAAAGTTATAAGATTTTATCCATGTTTCATAAAGATAGCTGCTTTCAGCTGTTAAAAAAAATTGCATATTAGTTGCAATTTATTTATTTATTTTGAGTTAGTAGATTTGTAATCTTCTTTTACTGATAAATGAAACCACATTTTTCAAATTACTATTGCGATTTTCCGTTATTTCTAAAATTCCCATTACCACATTTTTTTACCGTCAAACCTGGCATGTTGAAAATGATAAATGAAAGGCTTATTTTAAAAATGGTCCAACTTTGCTATCACTCATTTCAAGATACAGTGTCGAAAAGGTTTTGAATACCTTATTGATTCATGTTATAGCTTCTCTTAGTAGTGCACCTCAATGTCAGTATGAGTAATTTAGAATTCAGATATGCATTCAAAAGAAGAGGAATGGTTAATGTATGTATGAAAATTTAACTAATATATGCTTTAAAAGTTGAGTTAAACCATTATTGAAATTAGCCTCTCTAATGTGGTTTTATGTTTATTATCAGGAAGACAACAGAAGGAAGTGTGGCAGGACGTTGTATTTCCTGTTTTCATTGTTTCTTATGTGTCCAACCTAGATCTTCAAAAAAACCCTACTCATATTTTAATGAACTGCATTAGTTCAGTAATGAATCTTTGAAATTCGTAAGTATTTATTTCCCCTTTTTTTAAACGGAATTTGTTTGGATATGTTAGTTTTTTTAAATCAATTCCAGTTTATTGCAAATGGTGTTGTTAGATTTTGACAAATTCATCATGCTTAAGTTATCTTCATTTTTTTTACATTGTGTAAAATGTATCTTTCCAAGTAATCCTATGCATCTTTATTTTTAATAAAATAATATTTTTATTGTGTTTTAGACTTTGTCTTTCATTGAAAACTATTAAGCCCATAAATATAAAATTAAGGAAAGTAAATGTATAAAAAATTCTAACAATTTCTATCCCATACAACAATTAATTTTCTCTTAAACATGTTTATAGGGATAAAACTATCAAAGGGCTTTTTGGCCCAAGTTTTACGTCATGTATAAACTAGACTTTGCAATGGATCTTTTGAAAAACATAATAAATTTTTTTAAAAATATATTGATTTGAAATATTTTGCATGTTTCTGTATTCCTTGCATTAACAACCACTTTTTGTTTTGCAGAATTTTGCCATCTTTCCTCAACTCTACTGGCTGAAAATGTCTTGGTTTTGGACGCTATCATTCCTAATATTGTGTTGTTGCAGACTTAACACAGCATCCAACTGCTTTAACTCTCCAAACATTGAATGTACTTGCAACACAGATTCAGTTACTTGCAATGGCATTCAACAAGAGTACCTTGAAGCTCATGATCTGCTTGCAAATATATCAAGCATTTATTCTTCTCAAGATCTGTTGTACCTTGACCTGGATATCAGAAATTTGAACTTTCCATCTGATTTTAATTTTACTGGTTTCAAGCTGAAAAACCTCACTATCGGAACTGATCTACAACACATTAATGATGACTTGTTTTCGGGATTAAGTTTGTCATTAAGAAGCCTTTGTCTACAAGATAACAACATATCCTTTATTAACAACCAATCCTTCTCTCAGTTGTTCAATTTAGAAGAATTAAAACTGTACTCGAATGAAATTCACGATATAAACTCAAATGCATTTCTCAATTTAGGTAATTTAGAGTATTTAAACCTGGCTGAAAATAAGCTTAATCAAATAGATAGTAATATTTTAGAAAAATTACCAGCTATTCAAGAATTGGTTTTGACTAAAAATAATTTCTCATCCTTATCAAACATCAATATAGTGTCCGCAACTCTGAAAAGGCTAGTAGCTCAAAATTGTGCAATAAATGGATCCGTGACTGAAGAATCTTTATCTGGAGTTTCTAATTTAGAACATGCAGATTTCAGCTTTAACCTATTGACAAGCATAGAATCTTATTCTATGTCATCCCTGAATCAGCTAAAAGTACTAAACTTAAGTAGCAATCAACTGGAAAAGTTAGAACACAATGCCTTTTCATCAATGTATAATTTAAGGATCTTGGATTTGAAAAAAAATAAGTTGTTGCTCATCACAAAAACTTCCTTTTTGAATTTAACAAGTTTGAACTATTTGGATCTCAGTCATAACTTACTGCAAGCTGTGCTTGGTGAATACACATCTGATTTACATTCACTAAACCATATTAATCTTGAGTATAACAACATTAAAATTATTATGCCTGGGACCTTTTCTACTAACCCAAACTTGAAGAAGTTATCCCTAATTGGTAAGAAAAAAATAAATCTTTTTTAACTATTCTGAAATGTCTATTTTAACTTTGATGTGTACAATTTTATTTTTAGTCTAAAAGTACATAATTTTTTTTATTTGTTGGCAAAGTACAAAATTGACATCATATAGTTAATGTATGTAAAATCTTCAACTTAAGCAACTAATTTGTAAAAAAAAAAACTTTATTACCTTTTAATTTTATTTTACTATTGTTTTAAAATTTTGTATAACTATTTAGTTTATCTGATTATATCTAAATATTTTTTAGAAAATGCTTTTTTCTTTATAAAATACATCCAACAATATGTTTTTACACGTTTGCATACCTTCCCAAAAATTCTAAGGGATTATCTGTCAATAGTTTTATATTACATGTGTTCTTTAAGTTTAAAACTCTTAAGTCAACTGGAGGCAAATTTAATAAAAGATGCAGCACTAAACAGCATGTTTAGATTTTTTTTATATGAAATTCTGTTGTTACATAACCTCTTAAGAAATTTACAATTTAAGACTTTGCTTTTTTTGCAGTTGGCATTTTATAAAACACAAAATAGATTCTAAGATAGAAATACTTAATAAAGCGATATCTTTATCCACTTATTAATATTTTTTTGTAGTAATAAAAGTGCAAGAATAACCTTTGGTTTTACCCATTGAAACTCATTTATGAATACCATTTACACCTTCCTTTACAAATAAAAGGTTTACTTTAATTTTTTAAAATTCACTTTGCATGTAACTTAATTTTTTTTTACATAAATTATTCATTACTATGGTCTTTAGTTGTCTTATATTTTGTTTATTTAGATAAACTTTGTTACGAAAGCCTATTTTCATATTGCAAATTTTCTTTCCAATCATTGTAAATGAGTTTTAAAATAATATTTTACAACTTGCTTATTTGAATATTAATATTTTTAAAATTTAATAACTTAGTGTATGCCAGGAAGCTTTATTTATCAAATTTTATATCTTAGACTATTAATTTTTCTTGTAACTAAAAAAAAATGTCTTGTTAAATTTTACATCTTAGTGATCAGATTATACAGTTCAACAAAAGTTTTCTTGCCTATGATTTTAAAACTGATTTGAGTTATTTTCGTGTCTCTGATTATAAATAAGAAATCAGTTTTTCTCTAAAAGTGCTACTCTTTTAAATACTTACATTTTTATGGCAAAGAAATGCTCAAAATGAAAAATAGCTTTGAACGTTTTTTAAAATGTAATATGTGTTTCTTATGCAGCATTGATGCTAAACACAAATCTGGTTTATATTTGTCTTTACCTCTATCGTTTTTGTTACATTGTGACTTTTTTAGTTGAAAAAAAATTGTATTTTCCACTTTTAGAAAAACCATATTGTGACAAAACCATTAGAGGTTTAAAAAAACAGAAACCAGATTCGTATTTAGCATCAAATCTTGCATAAGAAATTTATTGCATTCGCTTGAAGCTTTGTGAGAAAAACTCATTTCTTATTTAGAGTCAGCAACCTAAATTTAACTAAAATCAGTTTTAAAATCTTAGGCAAAAACAAGTTTTTTTTTTTGTAGCCCTATGTTATAGAAAGATAACCTTAAACTAATTAAATAGTCAGTAGTTGTGTATCTTTTCTTAAATGTATCAAGTTATTTATACATTCATACATCTATTTTATTATTGGATTCAATTAAAGCAAATGAATTTTTATTTTTTAGGAAATTCTTATGACTGTATATGTGAGCTATCTTACTTTGTTGACTTTCTTCTAAATAACTCCCTTACAATTGATGTAGAAGATATGAAAAATTTAAAGTGTTCTTCTCCAGCTGCTTCCAAAGGTACTCCTCTAGTCATTTTTGATTTTACACCACTAAATTGTGATAATAAAGAAGAAACTGACGATTATGACTATGAATCTTCTGAAACTGAGTCAACTGAAAATGGTATAACAGATCCTATGAATTCTACCGAGGTGCAGTCAACTACAGATCTTATAGTAACAACAAATGTACTTTCTACTACTCAGAATTTAAGTTCTATATCCCCTACAACAGAAGAAATGACCTCAACTACAGGAAGAGTAAGTACTACCCTAATGGAAATAAAGCCTATTACCGACGAACATAATAATTCAACTACAGAAGAAATTCAAACAACTACTCCGACTTTTACCTCAACCACTGAAAATATTCATTCAAGTACAAACGTCATTTCTATTAAAAAGGAAATTGCAACAACTATAGGAGAAAGTAATTCTACTGCAGAAGAAATTCATTCAACAACTATACAGGAAAGTAATACTACTACAGAGGAAATTCATTCGATAACTCCAGAAATTAGCTCAACTACAGAAGGTGTTTATTCAAGTACAAAGGTTATTAGTTATACAGCGGAAATTGAAACAACTACTAAAGAAATTACATCGACTACCCAGGAACTTAGTGCAGTAACTTTTCATTCAACAAGTGAAAATTTAAATATTTCAACCACTGCTCAAGCGGTTACTTCTACCATTTCACATAGTTCTACTGTCCCTATAACGTTAGGATCAAAATCTGCTCCAGAGTTATCTGTTACAATTCTCGAACATTCAGTTTTAGACACTGATTTTTGTGTAAGATGGAGACTAAGTGGAATAACATTCAAACCAACATGCAGCATAAGACTGAACACTGTGGAAGGCAGCAGATCTAAGATTCTTAAGTGCCCAACAGATGGGAACGAAATACGGCAGTGCCTCAGTTCAAAGACAGTTTATGAATTTTGCATAAGTATTTTCATTCAAGCTAAACTCGGGAATAAAGTCTGCAACAAAGTCCCCGTTACTAGTACAGAAGTTAAAACTGTAAGTTCAGAGACAACAATTACTTCTATCGATGAAACTGAAGTAACAACAAATGGTTTATCTACAAAGGCAAGTGAAGAAACAACAAAAGAGCTATCAACAACCACAAGTCTTAAACCACCTTTAAGGGATCCAGTTGTTTTTAAGATTATTTCATTTGATGCTACATTTCACTATTCTAACTTTTCTGCCCTTATAAAATGGGGAGTAAATAAGCCTGAATCAGAAACAATCTGCAAGTTGACATTGATTCTAATAACTAATCAATATAACCATACGGAGGGTACCTTTAAATGTCAAAATAAAACTTATCAAATGATAAACATAAAAGAAGAAAATGCTTTTAAATTGTGTCTTGAAATCATGCATGACAGCTATAAAAGTAATCTTATTTGCCAGTTTCACAGTGGATTATCTTATGAACTTAAAGCTTCTAAAACCAAGGATAGTGGATTTAAAAACTGGTCTTTGATAGCTGTTTTATGTTTATTGGTTGTTGTTTCTTTAATAATAATAGGAATTGTACTGAAAAAACTATTGAAGAAGAGAACTGTAGGTGAACGGTATAATGTATATGACCAAGAACAGAATGTTAAACAAAGAACTTCATTACAGTTTCAGCAAGAGCCGTGTGTTCGCTATTCATATACACCACAAGAGCACATTTAAGTTTTTTGCTGTGTTTGAAGATTAGCCCCAATCAGCTTTTCTGTAGATTTCATTTGGTTATTCAATTTTCATTAACTGCTTTTTTTACTGTATTTATTTGTACATAATGTATTTTTTTCATTAAAAAAATTCCATCGTCAAACATTTGAATACATTTAGAAAATATTTTAAACTTTTTTTTAAAAGTATTTTAAATTGAAAAAAGAACTTTTGCAAAAAATATTGCAGAACAATTGTCTTGTCTTAAGTTAGGAGATTTATATACACTTATTAATATTAAATTTATAAAACATCGGAATAAAATAAAAAATTAATCCCTCAACAAGAAACTTTTTAAAACTATATTCTTGCATGAGTTATTTTATAAAAGTTCTACTGTGTCCATATTTTTTTTATAACTATTTTAATGTTTTTCATGAAACAAATTTATTATAAAGATTTATAACTGTATAAATATATATTTTTTGTATGTTTTTTCATATAAGTTAGTTTAAAGTTATCTATACTTCTTTAATTAAACTAAGCAATATTAAATCTCTCTATTAAAGAAGAAAAGAAAAATCTTTCAAACTCAAATCAACATTCTTTTGTTAACACTAACTTATAAAACTTGTAAATTGAAAAATTTATCATGTGTCCATTTGTAATCAATACACTCATTATCATATTTTGAAAAGATTTTTATTAACATCAACATATATTTATATATTTTTTAAAAATATATAAAATATTTTGTAAAATAATGTATTAATTTATAAATACAAAAAATATGATGTATAAAATTACGATATCAACCATTAATAAATATCTACATTAAAATATTAGTTGTCATGTATAATTTTATAAAAAAATATAGAATACAAACTTGTAATTTTTAATTGATATATCCCTACTTTAATAATTTGTTAGCAATCACTATACAAGTTAGTATAGTTAAGAGAAGTAAGCACAGAATTTTTTTAAAAGTAAATGTCTTTAAATAAAAAATATATATTTAATTTTGCAAACATCTTGTAATAGTACACAAGTAAATTGTGTAATTTATTGTTCAGATCAAATTTTGGAAATATCATTCATTTATTCTTAGTAAATATCTCTTAAATGCAAAATATTATCACTAGTTTTAATAGATGATAAAGTGCAAGCTTTATTAAGAATAGAATAAAGAAAGCTTAGATAGACCTTAAACACAGACCAAAATACATTTAATGGATAAAAAAGGTTTTAACTAAAATCATAGCCAAATAAAATTTAAATAATTAACAAACTTGGTAATCTCTCTCCAAATTGCAGTTTTGCAAAAGAAAAAACCTTCCACCTTGAAATACAAGCATAATAATAAATTCACAAACAATGATTATGTCCCATTTAAAACCAGCATCATATGCCATTTGCAAGGAAGGTAGTTCTGTGATACTTGGACATTGCACAGCAATTACACACATTACATATTTTTTCTTGGGAGGCCTTTGTCATCCAGTAGGTGATGGTCTGTATCTTGAATTATTTTAGGACCACTGCCAACCTGAAATAGTTCATAAACATTATTTATTCTTCAATTGTTTTTAAATTTTATTAAGTACAAAGTATAAAGTAAAAAAACGCTCCTGATATACAGTATATTAAATGAACATGTTTTGAAATTTATGGGGAGCGTACATATATTTTTAATAATGAAAATTAAAAAAAAATAGTTATATTTAGTTAATATGTATATAACACTAAAATTTTAAGATTAAGAAATAAAAAGTTTAAGTTGCTGAAAATAAAATATAATGAGTTAAAGTCTTTGAATATTTTTTTTTATTTTGTAAAGCATAATTTAATTTTAAAAATTTCAAAATATATTTCAAGTTATTCTAAATAAATACATAACCAGATCCAGTGTAATGAATCATTTAGCATGTTTTATATTCTCAATCAGTTAACTGAAATGAAACTAATGATAATATATTTTGCTTTTAGTATAGTTGATTCTTAAGAGGAGTCCAAACAATTATAATAAATAATTTATATAATTAAAATATTGAATTTAAAGAACGTTACAGAGTTAGAAAATTTAATAAGTTTAAGTTAATGATGCGCACACTGAAAATTGTAACGAAAAAGTTACTGTAAAGTAGTTAAATTAATAGGAACATAAATTCTGCATTATTAAATGATTTTGTTAAAAAGTACACATTCAGTACATATTTTTTTTACCTGAGTATTTATAATATACTGTATTTCACCTGGGCTTGGCGTAAGTTGAATACTGTTAAGCAATGTCTGAAAATAGAATTAAAAATACATATAACAAACAACTTCTATCAGTGGAATACTAGTTCCAGTTAATTCTCAGTGTCATTATTAATATTAATTGTTGAGAAATTGCATACATAATTTTTTCAATTAATATCAGTAAGAAAAATAAACACTCATTAACTTTTAAATATTTTACGAAAAAAAGTGTTTAACCAGATAACAAATAAAATGAATGGCTTTTCCTCATTTTTACGTGTTTATGTTTATAAGACAATTTTATATACATTACAAAAATTCATTCAATTTTTTTAAGAACAAATATTTGAACATTACATACCTCAGAAATGGTACTCAAAGGTGATTTATATCCTCTAATAAATTTTGCACTTTCATCTTGCGGAGGAAAGATACATTTCACTAGAGCCAGCATTTCTGGTACATCTTTTTCTAGTAAATAAAGACAAGCATTGGGCCCAGCATCAAAAGTGTATGCCACCTGCAATATGCATATTTAAATGAAATTGTAAAAAAATATACAAAAACTAGCTTAATAAACATAGTGTTGGACAGGTGTACCCAAAGTCTTATCTAAGATTACACCCACAATAGGCACATGTTTTGGAGGCTCTTTTATCCCTTTTATCAA
This sequence comes from Oedothorax gibbosus, assembly GCA_019343175.1. Classification (NCBI taxonomy): domain Eukaryota; kingdom Metazoa; phylum Arthropoda; class Arachnida; order Araneae; family Linyphiidae; genus Oedothorax; species Oedothorax gibbosus. The sequence goes on from CM033272.1 coordinate 8,526,801, forward strand.
AAATATAATGTTTTATTGCCTGCATGGTATAGCCAGTTAGTCCGTGTAATGACACTTTTCCTACTATCCTATCAGCTCCCTATAGTATCAATCATACCAAGATATAAGGTAAATGCTTAAATCAAAGTCATTCTGATAAATTTCTAGTGTCCCTAAAATAATAAAAATTACTGAAATATCAGAAAATATGCTGAATACCCTCAAAACGAAATGTAAAGTCCATTGAAATGCAGGGGCCCCAAATCGAGTGGGCTCTACAAACCTGTGCTTGACAGGCTTTATGGAAGTTAAGTCCCTGGGTGGACTCTTAATAATGGTATTATATATAAACTATATGTATATTATATATAAACTTTTACTTTATGCCAATTGATCCCTATCCTCACTGGTCAACACTACATTAAGATATTATAAGGCCAAACTAATACTAATGTCAGCAATGAGCTGATTCATGTAAATGTTTAACACCCCTATAGGGCCATTCATTGTATATCTTAGAAGAATAACCAATTAAACTTTGAGAAAAAATATTATTGTTTAAAGTTTATAAAAATTCATCGATATGTCAATTTACTAACATAAATTTAAACCGATTAAAGAAGTCAATATTGTATATTGTGCCATTATACCGTTTAATTATTATAAAAATGATTTTAAAAATCCTTAAAAAAGGGCCTTATTCACTTTTTTAAATGTTTTAAGTATGTGAACCCTGTATAATAGTTGAACTCCCCTATAATCTTAAACAGGCAATCGCTTTGAAACATGCCACATAAACTGAATTTCATGCTAACCCCAGAGATACTTTTTGACATTTAGGAAGTTAATAGTTAAAATAAAATAATAATAAAGAAACCTTATTATTTTATAATAATACGAATAGTTAATACATAATAAAATTAGGTACTTTTCCATTTTAAGAGCAGTACTAGGTTCAAGGTTAACAATGAAAATATTCCACTTAGAGGTGGTTGTAAATTATTGGCAGCCTTATCACTTCCACCAGCGAAATGGAAAAGTACATAAAATTAATATTGTTTAGTTAGCGATGCACAGTAATTAAAGAAAGTTTTTCATATAAATTTAATTACCTTATTTTCACCATAGAATTCATTGTATGCATGAATGAGTCTGATGATCTTGTATGATGTCGAGTTTAAGTAATGAATAGGTGGGTAAGTGTCTAAGCAGATAGCATGGAATTGGTTGCTCTCCTGAAAAAATTTAAAACGTTTTAATAAAATAAATATTAAATTATTTGAAAACATGATAGGTTTTGTGTATACTGATATGCAATAGAACTATCCTTTCATACCTTCATTGTAATTTCAGCAAATTCTTGGAAGTTTTTTGATAATATTGCCTTTTTAATATCTGTAACCCTAGTTGGTACAACGTTAGACAAACGATACTGAAGTAAGCTGCTTGTCTCGACACTTAGCTGCATACCTTTGGTGCTACTTACATCTTTTGAACCAGCATTGACCTGCAAATATAAGGCTATAAAATATAAAGAAATACAAATGTAAGCGGAGTTGCAGATAATAAAACAGATTTCTCATCCGCTATCTGTGCAGCCCTTTATATTTATATTGTTGTTCAAGACTTTTCAAAAGGAGTATTTCTAAATTAATTTTGTTAAACTGATGGAAGAGTTATGTCTAAGGAGTTGAAGAGTTATTTCTAATCATTAATCCTTTTTAATTGCATTCACGAACTGTAGATGGCTGGCCATCATCTAGGCCTGTCTTATTGTGCATCTGTTGTGATATCATTTATAAACCCTCCGATTATGTTAATAAATGTTGTTTGTTCTGTTCTATTATGTTCTTGTGTGTCTTAGTTGCAATGTTGTTGTGTGTCAATCTTAGTCTGCAGCAGTTCCCACATCAGAACATTTTTGGATATAAACAAACAAGTCTCAAAAAGCACAGGGTATTATCTTTAAAAATGGGCTTTATTATTTGAGGTTTAAAACATTTTACTTTATACAATTAGTTTAGTGCTTTTATTAATATTAATTTAAACACAACAATCAGTTCCTTAAAATAATTACTTAGTACTTACAGTTGACCAGCTTACTTTTCAAAACATAAGATTTAAAAAAAAGGATGATATAACCTAAAATAAGCTGTTTATGCAAGAAATTTCGTATAAAAATATAAATAAGGCTTCATTTCCAATTTGAAAGCATCATCTGTTTTGCTATCAAGGATCATATTTACTACTTCAAAATAAACAAGTTTAAGAGTGATATGATGATGAATGATATTTTAAAAAAGAAAATTATGAGTCATAGGTAATTAGAATAATTGCGTGGTAAATTATATGATCAAAACACAATAGAAGAGTCCAGGGGAAGTTTTTCCTTGGTTCTTCTCACGCGGCGCACAAGTTTACTATCTCTATGATCCAGATTCACAAGAGACCAGACACCAGTCCGATGCTTGAACCGCAGAGGAAAAACCAAGGGAGAAACTGGTTTCCGGTCACCACTACTAGCCAAGCAGACCTCAATAGGGACAATTTTTCCCATGTACTCTTCAATTGCTTCAAAACAAAAAATCATAACTGAATGGGTTATCAAATTAAATTAATCAAAACATTTTAACTGTGTACATTTAAACAAAGAAACATTTTAAAACAGTCATTCATTTAATGTGTCTTAGATGTTAAAAATTGTGCCAGAAACTGCACAATAACTGTTTTCATAATAATTAAAACAGTAAATTGAATGTAGTTAGAATTAGTTATTTCACTTTTAAATGAAGAGCCTTACAATTTTATTTAAAGTTACTTGACTACCACCTTTTGCTTAAAAGTATTCTATTTAGATGGTTAGTCAGAAAATAGCTTTTAAACCAAAATTTTACAAATGTTGTAAAACATACCACTAAAATTATTGCCCTAAATTCAGGCCAGTGTTCTTTGGGAGCTATTTGCTGAGCAATAGAGTCACTTCCATCACCTTTCTCGCCACTGAGCCAATGTACAAACCCTCCATAGACACTTCGACAGGCACTACCAGATCCTTGTCTTTAAGTGAATAAAAATTAACAAGTCAATAAGGGTAGCAAAAATGTATTCTTCAAAGTTAGAGAAAAGTATTATTCTGAGCACATTAGCCTTTAGTTTAATCCAATATACATGGAGTCAAATTGATATAATAGGTAAAGGAAACTAAGGGTGTGTAATACTACATGCCTTTTAATCACCACTCAACAATTCAATGCATTAAAAGTTAATTATATGGTTTACTAGGTCATATTACGTAATTTCAATAACTTTCTATAGCAGCTACCATTTGAGTACAATGGATTTTCACAAAAAAAAAACTCACTCATTTATTATGATGTCCGACAGGTACTGGGAACTTGTGTACCAAATTTATAGTTTGTAGCTCTTTTAGTTCGAGCTGTAGCGAGTTTTCAGACAGGCAGACTGTTTGACAGACAAATGTTCAAAAACCACTTTTTTAGAACCAGTACCCTCCAAAATGATAGAAAACACAAAATCTCCATTTGGATTTTTGACCCCCATCACAATACTTTGATTACCTTATATTTCATATTAAACAGCAGTCTTTAAATACTGTAATAGATTTATAATCAATACAAATAGTGAACTAATACTATTCCGCAACACAAATTGGTACTGTTTTCTAAAAAGTTTTGTTCTATTGGCACTGCATATTAGCAAGTAATAATTTATCTAGTATGTTCAACTTTTTTTTTGTCATCAATTTCGAAAAGAAACATAATAACCTTACAGAATATTTATATCGTTTGAAATATTAGAGGCTTAAAACTTTGATTGCATTACTACAATTTAAAACAAGTAATATATTTTTATATAGATAAAAAGTGACCTTGCAATTTCAGACAAATCTCCTTCAACTTTATATAGTGATGACAAAGCTTTAACTGTAAAGCAAAAATAAAATTACCATACAGATAAAAAAAAATTTTAATATAAATTTCAAACATACAAACGCATAGAAAAGATTTCCTGTTTAATTTGATTTTTTTTTTTTTTAAGAATTTGAAATGTGCATGTTTAGTATGATTACCATCCTACTAATTTAAACAGAAAATAACAATATACCAAAATAGTTCCTTTTTTGTTCATTAAACTTAGGACTGTATAATTTCAGTAATAAAAATATATATCGATAAGAATGTTATAATAAAACAGATTTTTTTAATGTAAACTTATTTACCACATAAGCTTAATAAAATGTAAACAAACCATATGATATATTATTTTTAAAAAATGCCTAATTAAAAAGTAAGAATTTTGCTAAGTTATTTTCAAGTGAAAATACACCTTTGAGTTCAATAAAATTATTTATAAATTATAATAACAATAATATTATGAAAAAATATTATAAATACATTTAAGACATATAAAATCCAAATAAATGCGATTGAAACCTAAACATGCAAATCCTGCGGCAGAAGATGCCAATCCAGCAGCAGTTGGAAAGTTATTTACAGAACAAATGTGGAGGTGGTGTTGAATAACACTTTGGTCACTAGCTCTCTTCTTTACTAGTAAAGAAGAGAATTTATTTTAATAAAGTATACCAAGAATATAACCAACAAAAATATAGCTTTTACAGAAATATATCAAAAATATACAATCATACACTTGCATTAAACATACAAAAGCAAATTAAGTTACTTATATAGATGCAGAAACTGAGAATTACTTGAACAAATCAAACTGTAGAAATTCTTCGAGAAGTTTGGGCAGTAAAAAATATAAATGATTTGATTTTTTTTTCCAATAATTGTGTCTTCGAAATTCAGAAACTCAATTAAACAGTTCAGTGGAAAAAAGGTTGTGCTGTTGTTTATTGAATGTTTTATCATTAAATGAGTTTTATTCAAAGTAAATTTAATGTATGGTAACAAGAATAGTTTTAAAATGATATTGGCCTTTTCAGAGCAAGAAACTGGTAATGTTAGATTGTTATTCATATTCTTTTGGCAGTTTTTTTTTGTATTGCCTAGATAGTTAAAAATCTGTTTAAGTGAAACTTGGGGTCCGAATTGATTACAGCAACCATAATTCAATACATGCAAGAAAAAAATTTGCTGTCAAATTCTGGCCAAGTTAAAATAATAGAAATTACAATATACAGATACTTCTTTAACCCAGTAGAATTTTTCTTTCAAAACTGTTATTTAATAAATTTTTTGCGTCAACATATTGCCAATTTTTCTCCATTTAATTTTGGGACAGGTCTGTAAAACAGTTGCTTGTTATTGCAGGTTTTGCCTTGCAAGTTGAAAAACTGTAATTAATAGAAGTTATATTAAAATCACTAAACCCACAATTAAATTTATTATTCATGTCAAGGGGCAATAAAACAAAATTTAGTTATGTTTGCTTCCAAATTTTGTTATAGATGTTGTTGAAAAAACATGTTTATAGCAAGTACAACAATAGTAATTAATTTTTTTAATGCACAATTATGTTTGTCATTCAATTGTTATTACAGAGAAATCTTTAAAATTGCACAAATGATCATACTTTCTGATATGCAAGCTTTAATTCGTGGTGCTGTGATATCCTGCACCCTAAAATTATATAGATAGAAAAATATGTTAATTTAAATTAGCAATCCATGTGCAAATAAATAATCTATAATAATAAAAGAAAGAGTCTGTCTGTGTGTCTGTGGATCGTAAAAGACCTACTTATACTGCCCTCAGAAATTCGAAATTTTTAAGATAGATTCCCTTTAATACCAACGTGTGCACCTGAGGCTTAGTTCTTTCATATTTGTTCCATTTTTAGAGAAAATTCTAATTTTCTGAAAAAAATACACCACTTTCGCTCAAATCCGATCATTTTTCCCTTTCGTGTTGCGATTCGACAGAAGAAATTAAAATGAACACAAAAATTAAGTAAGTATTACAGAATCTATGGTGACGAACCCAACCTTTTGACAATAATAACACAGTATGCACAATAAAAGGACTTAGGTATGCAGTTAAAGGACCACTGTATACACAGTTAAAGGACTACAGTATACACTGTTAAAGGACTACAGTATACACTGTTAAAGGACTACAGTATACACTGTTAAAGGACTACAGTATACACTGTTAAGACTAAGTATACACTGTTAAAGGACTACAGTATACACTGTTAAAGGACTACAGTATACACTGTTAAAGGACTACAGTATACACTGTTAAAGGACTACAGTATACACTGTTAAAGGACTACAGTATACACTGTTAAAGGACTACAGTATACACTGTTAAAGGACTACAGTATACACTGTTAAAGGACTACAGTATACACTGTTAAAGGACTACAGTATACACTGTTAAAGGACTACAGTATACACTGTTAAAGGACTACAGTATACACTGTTAAAGGACTACAGTATACACTGTTAAAGGACTACAGTATACACTGTTAAAGGACTACAGTATACACTGTTAAAGGACTACAGTATACACTGTTAAAGGACTACAGTATACACTGTTAAAGGACTACAGTATACACTGTTAAAGGACTACAGTATACACTGTTAAAGGACTACAGTATACACTGTTAAAGGACTACAGTATACACTGTTAGATGACTACAGTATACACAGTTAGATGACTACAGTATACACAGTTAGATGACTACAGTATACACAGTTAGATGACTACAGTATACACTGTTAAAGGACTACAGTATACACAGTTAGAGATTAAAATTAGAAATATTTCATTTGGAGGCAGTTTTACATCTTGAAAACTTTACCGCTTGCAAAATGGAAAAGTAGCAAACTAAGTTTTACTTACTTCCCATTCAGCCATAATCTGTCTTCCTCAAAGTGTTTAGAATAAGCAACAGTAGTTTTGGCACACATCTAGAAATAAAATAGAAGTTTTGGATATACTAACATACAGTATAGAGTTTCAATTATCACACCAGGTTGTAAGAAATTTGATAACAATGTTTGTAAATAGGATACATTTTAAGTAAAACTTCAGTTAAGACAACATGGATGTTTCATAAAATAAAGATTTAGTAAGTATAAAACAAATTTGTGTTTTTGTAAACGTTGCTGATATGCATAACAACAACAATGTTATAAAACACATTCAAAGGATGTACTTGAACTAAATATCATTAGTTAAAAAATTTTATTTGACAAGGTTATAATAAAGGACAAAATGTTTGTATGGATAAAACATATACAATTAAATTATATTATTTCAAATCAAAGTCCTGATAAAGGAACAGTTATGATATAATAGTGGGTTTAATTTGGCGATCTCTGTGTCACGTTTCAGAGAAAGAATTTGCCCAAATCTGGAAAGCCATTCAACTGCATATTTCATACAACTCAATAGGTATAGCGACCCAATTTCTCAAGTTCACCAAAAGTTGCCGATAAACAGATCAGCCATTATATCAAAGCTGTACTATAATAATAAACAAGTTATGCACCATGATAATAAACAAGTTATGTGAAATGAATTTGTAACACGATAATAAACAATATAGTTTTCTTTACCTCATTTTTGGAGAGTGTAACACTCACAGAATCATTAACTGGTAAAATTAAACTTTCATCTCTCTTGCCCCCTAAAACACAAATATTGTTTATATAAGTAATTAATAAAATGATTTTATATAAAAGCTCAAGAAGTTTGTAATTTTCTCTTGGTGTGTTTATAAATATTAATTAAAAAGTTTTACTTCTTTCAACAAATGTTTTTTTTTACTGATATTTTGTTATTAGATCAGGGTTTTTAATGAAATTTGTTTGTGGGGAACAGATCTAAGTAATGACTGGTCTCGATTCGGTGATTTGCATTACGTTGTTAAGCAACGGAAATACCCGAATGTAGTAAGCAATCCCCTTCATATTTCATACCATTCGATGGATATAGCAACTCAACGTTAAATTTGCACGCTCGCCAAAAGTCGCCAATGAACACAGACCGGCCATTATATCACACATGTAGCATTTGCGGTTGTGTATCAATTGAAGATCTTAGTGGAAGAACATGCTAAGTGACATTTTTGAAAAAAAACCTGAGATTTTTGTGTCAATGAACGGGTTATTCTATCCTTTAAAGATAACAAGTTTCTCCTCTTTCATAAACTTTAAGTCAAGTATATTTTTTTACCTTTTGTAAGTGCCGTTTTTAACTTATCTAAGTGCAACAGAAAAACTTTAAAGCTCATTTTCTCGTTTCCACCTTCTTCCACTAAGCTCTTCAATTTTTCCTGCTATTAATTTTTTGTCAGCAAACATTCTCGCCTATTTCAAAACATCGTTAAATTAGAGAAACAAAAAATTATCCCTTAAATTCCACTTGTATGACCATAAAAGCATGTTACTCTTAGTTATAATAATTTCCAGGTCCTTTCCTGCATGGGTTTGTTTAAAAATCTGTTAAAAGATGTAGTACGATCTTTTTGAAGTTTTCAAATTGTGTATTCGAAGAGAGTAGAAGATTTTAAGAAGAAACTTCATAGCCATTGGAAACTGGTAAAGTATTAGATTTATTTTGGACCAACCTTGCTGGGCCTCTGGCCTGTTGTTGGTCGACAATTTTTGTATTTGTTTGTTCGTTGTATCTAGATAAATTTTATATAATAGCATTACTACATAAAATCGAAGGCAATAATAACAACTTACAGTATTTTATAACAGCAATATTTACAGGAGCTACAGCAGTACACATATTAATAGCCATGACGAAGCTTTAATTGCTTGTAAATTCAAAGAAAATTCTGAAGAATGTGTAAGGTGAAAGAAATTACTACGGAGACAGGACCGGTTTCGGAATTATTGTTTACATAAATAAGTTGCCAATAACAAAAACGAATATTTGGAAAAGTACTTGTATACTTCTTGATCATTGATGATCATCAAAAACTATTCCATTGGTTTGAAATTCAATTTTGGAAAACCATTAATTATAAAATAATAATCATTTAAACTAAAAAAATAATGTATAATGTTATATTATTTTAAATGGTGTGCCTGTATTGCAGCAATTTATTTTGAAACTCTCTCACCAAGCTATATAAAAAAACCGGTTTAACCGTAGGATATCAGCGCATGCGCTGGATATTTACATCGATGGTTGTGGTGTTGTATCAATAGTAATACAGGGCCGTGTGGTAAAAAAAATTCATGTGATGCAAATATTTAAAATGCCGCCCTTTATAAAAATTAATTCCAGCAGCATTAAAATTTTGACTCATTACTAAATTTTGTAATCATCTCACTGAAAAGAATGTCAATCATTTAATAAATTGCAATTATATCGTATAAGAATTTTTTTATTTATACCGTGAGGAAATTGTCATAAAATAGTGTAAATTAAAACATTTCTTATTGACCCATTAATAACAACTTCGTGAATACAATTAGCACATTTAATTCCGATTAAAATTCATTTTCGGGTAAACTTAATTTTTCATACATAGTTTGCTCAAGACAAGACTTTGTCTTCATTTGTCTGATATTTTGTTTATTCAGATAAATTTAAGCAGGAATCTTATTTTCGCTTGGCAAATTTGTTTGCCCCTTGTCATTAATGTGTTAAATAATATTATCAGAACCTCATTTAAATGCCAATCGAAATAAAAGTCTAATAAGTTCAATTAAAATTTGCTTAGCTTTATAAATAACATAACAACTAATAAGTGTAGCTTTATAAATAACTTAACAACTAATAAGTGGTTTGTAAGAAATACCCATTATATCTTAGTTGAAATTATTTTCAGTAATAGTAATATGCATTAATAACCGGCATTCCTTAATCTTAAAAGAGAAATTGCTTATCAGTTACTCATATATTCTCGAAAATAATATCATGGATAAAGTATGGCTTTCTAAAATTAAGTAATAGCAAAAATATCGATTTGGATTTAAGAATGAAGAAAGAAATTTCGCAATAATTTTACACACAGACTCTTTCTTTTATTATTATAGATTATGCAATATCGATAACTTTTTATGACTTTTAAACAGCTTTGTGTTAGTGTAGTACAAAATATTGAAGCACCTCATTAAAAACACATGAAATCAAAGGTGCATTAATCAGAATTGGCTCTCTTATCTTTTTTTCTATTTTAGAAGAGTTACAAATATTTGTTTAAAAAATCAGTGAATGTGTGTAGCTGCGGCCAGCGGCCGCCTCTCTGCATCATAGCACCACACTGCCCTGCGTAATAATCAAAATAACCGCGTTCACAGATGAGGCAAGTTGTAACGCATGCCGTGCTTAGGCAAAGCATGCGCTATAAAGTAATGACATGACGTCAAACGTGAGGTCTGGAACTGGATTACAAAAATTGTTCTAAAGCAGTCACACCAAATGGCATAAAACAAATAAAGTTTACAATCAAAGCAGTTAGCAAACAATTCAACTCATAAGGAAAATGGTTCACTTCCATTGTTTGTTTTGATTTTGAAAAAGTAAGAAAAACTAATTCAAAATCAGTAGAAAATCTAGTTTAAACAGTTACTTCACAATCGCTAAGTTCAATGGTTTTTTTAATTTTGAATATTTCACGAAACCTGGAATTGTGTGTGAAATCCTGAATCAACTAAAAATTTGGTAGGTTTTACTTTCTGGTGTAATTCTTGCTTTGATAATTTATTGAATTTGGTAAAAATGAAACTTCTGTTTCTGGATTCACTTGTAAAAAAAATTGACGTCTTCTAAATAAAATTATCAATAAACATTTTTTTCGGCCAATCATACCGTAAACTCTAATCTAAACCAAAGAACGAGATCTACAGCTTTTATACACCCTTCGTCACCAGTTTAAAAAGGTAAGGAAGGGAGGAGTTCAGATATCACATAATTTTCGACATGCCTCCAAGCTTGGAAATCTGTGAATCCTAATTTTTTTTCTTCCATAAACCGATTTAAAGTGCTTGTATATTTTGAATTGTTGGTTTGGTAAATCTTAGATTTTTTAAAAAACTTTTCTTCCTTTCAAACATTTGTCAGGATCAGATTTACTGTACGGTCCCCCTTGGCGCAACTTTTTGGGATTTGCGATAAATAATTTTTTCTGGCAACCTGTCTGACTTTGATGAAAGATTCGAATTCTATAACTTTGCACCGATGACGTTTTCCGGCAACCCTATCTGACCGTTGGTGAGTTTCATAAGAAATATTCCCATACAATCTTTTCTTTGAATCATGGTTTTTTAAAAAAATCGCCAAACTACGGACTTTTGCCGCGATTCGTTAAAATTCGCCAAGGGGGACCGTACAGTAAATCTCTACCCATTTGTCATCTTGCTGACATGCCAAAGTCTGTTTTCTGTGTTGTTAGAACAAAACCAATACTAAGGTTGCTACTACTACTTGCAAAACTACGGTAGAACTTCGATCATGATTTATACGGCCTTAGGAAGGATAGAAACTTAAATCGTGTAAAATTGAATTGTCAAGTTCTGACTTCTTTAGATTTTTTAAAGGGTTGCCTTAATCAACTAAGTAAACAAATATTGGGCAATGTCGTTTGCACTTGGTGATAGGATATGATGGGACGAATGATACAGTTTCGTACAGATGATTTGATGACTCACCTGAGAAGACTCCTGTAGTCTGCCTTACAGGCGTCTGAGCTATTGCAACTGTGAAAGGGTTATAATCACATGACTAACAAATGGCAAAATGAGTTTATGTTTGGCATTTACAGAATTGATTTACTGCACCTCTTCTTCAATTCCTTCTCTAGAGTATAACTACTTTAATTTTTTACAATTATTCAAACAAGAGACCCGTCTCTGTATTACTGGTACCAATATCAGGGGTCTGTGCAGAAGGAAATTTGGGTCTGTTTACGGACTCTTCACAAAACTCCATTCCCAAAATACAGACCCTTCACAAAATTTGTTGTTGAAAAAACTTAATACCCTTCATAAATTCCCACTTTCTGAAACAGAATTTATAAGTTCAGCAAAACAAATCAAACAAATATTCCATCTCAAAACGTTCACGCCGATCCAGACAACTAAGGATTATCTCATAGACATTGTGTGTAATAATATAAAATGTCCCTGAAAAATTAACTGATATTGACTGTGCCGCCATTATTGATGTATTTAAACCATCTAGTAATAAAAGAATAGTATTGTAAACTGTAAGTTTCGTAAAAAGCATAAAATTTGATTAAAATTTTTTTTTTTTATTCTAAAATCCAAAATTTGTTAAATAGATGCATTATGCATCCAGAATTGGGGGGAAAATCTCAATTTTTAAAACTTTTTTTTAAATTTAAGGAAAAAATATGGAATCATAACTTTTTTGAATAATTAAAACAATAATTTTTTCAAAACTTTATTTGTAAAAAAAATAGTTAAAATTAATTTCTAAACATCTAAAAATGCAAGCATGAAGAATTTAGAGTCAATTTATTTAATAAAATTGTTTCGGAGTGAATTTTATTTTACCATGTTTTTCATATTTTCATTTAATTAAACAAACATTATTTAATTCTTCAAAAAACATGATTCTTCCATCTAAATATACCAAAAGAAAACATAAATGTATAGAAAAATTTATGGAGAATTTGATAAAACTTATTTGAAATAGGCGCGAGCTTAACTTAGTGAGAAAATTGAAAGCTCCAAATTTAATCATTCGAAATGAAAGGGCGCCTTGCACTCTCCTAATTGTTTTGAGCAGTGTATATCCGTCACATGTCTTCATAATTTTAATTTTGTTTAAAAAAATGTTTTATTTTTGCGTTCCTTTGATTACTTTTATTTTTCCACAGATGACCCTTTAAAAAATAGAAAAAAGGAATCTTTACAAAATTAAATTTGCGAAAAAAATTGAGCTTATGCGAATTTTATAAGACAACTAGAAGAACTGGTTTTAAATTAAATTTCCACATATTATCTCCCATAACATTCAGGATTAGTCATTGGCACAGTTTTCGGTTGGGCTTTCCTGATAATCAGTTTTACACAAAGAAAAGAAACTATACTCTTTTTAGATGATCAGAGTACATCTATAGAAGCTCATTATAGAAATGATGTTTACATTTAAACTCGGTTACAACAACTAAATTATAGTGCCAAAAGTGTTCGGCTCCTTGAATTGCTTAAGTGCTTATAACAACACTTTTTAATTAATTTCTCGGTTATAAGCCTTAAAATATATGTTTTTATGATATAAAAAAGGCCTTCTTAAAGAGAATCGTTTTCACTATTTAAATTGTATTTTATTCTCCAAATGATGCAAAAAGTTGCCAAATTTGAAATTTATTTTTAGCTTAAAAAATTATAGACCGAAGAAAAATATTAATTTGCAAAAATTTCAAGTCAAGTTTACTCCCCCACCCCCCATTATTTGTATTATCAAATTAAAATCTGAACAAGTACGTTATATTTATTTTTGAAGATGAAACACACCTATTATATTTGGCTTTGCGTTTCATACACTTTTTACAAACAGGAATGACTAGTTGGCTGAAATTGATATGTTTCCATGTGTATGAAATTTCTTACGTGGAAATTTGTAAAAAATTAAGAACAGATTTGATCTACAAATTCGCATATTCATAGTTATATTAAAAGTATATTTTCTTATAATTTTGATATGTAAGTGCATTGTTACTATGATATGCCTTTTTCTAAAAATAGGTATTTTTTTATTGTAAATATCTCCTTTTTTAAAAAACATAAAAATTCTGGTATAGATGTATGCAGTGGTTTGGTATCAGCACTAAGATTTTCGACTTTTAGCTTTTGCTTCATCAGATGACTTTAAATCGACACAAATGAACCGTTAGTATACAAACCGTAAAAAATATACTTAACTTAAAGTTTATGAAAAAGGGGAAACTTGTTATCGTTAAAAAAGTTAGTAATATGTTCATTGACACAAATATATCTCAATTTTTAAAAAAAAATGTCACTTAGCACGTTCTCCCACTAAGCTCTTCAATTGGGGTCTTATCTCGATTTTAAGATTGTTGTATTGTTATATAGTCTTTAGTTTATTAATACAGACTGTTTGATAGTTTTGTTCTATTTTCAGAGCAATCAGTTATGGCTAACCATGTTGGCTCTGAAAATGGTTCCGATGACGAATCTACCCATGCAGTATGCAAGAATAAAAAGGGAAAGAGCAAGACACCACAAAAGCTGTCCCACATTTCTGAAAGTGAGGAAAATGAAGAAATTCCCAAAGTTTACCTTACACGGGGATCCCAACGAACATTACTATTGCAGACTCCTGTAAAACAAAGTCCTGATCATGTGGGTGAAGATTCTGAACCTCTACTAAAATCAAATTTGAAGTCTAAGATTAAAAGGAGTAAAAAACCTATGCATTTTAAATCAGAACTAGGTGAGGATGTCTCTAATAGCACTGGTAGAAAAGATGTTGGCTCCAAATCTAAGAAAGGAAAAGGTAAGGATGTCTCAAGCGATTCAGCAAGTGACACTCCTGGTCCAAGTAAGGTAAAGAAATCACCAGGCCCAAAGAAGTGTCCCAGAGGAAGCGGGACAGCGGATCAAACTACCAGTGACATAAAAGCTAATAAAGCAATAGAACTTAAATGTCCAGTTCCAAATTGCAACTCTAAAGGCCATTTGAGTGGTAAGTTTGACACACATTTCACTAGTTCCACATGTCCATTGTACCACAATACCTCTGCAAGCGAGTGCGAGGAGAGGTACAAGTTGAGGCTGCAGCGTCAGGCTGAGCAGCAAATGAATGCAGAATCCAGTGCCCTGAATAAGTTTGGTCTGCGGAAGGTAGGACCAACTCCTGAGCAAAAAGAGCAATACCAACTCATATTGGAGCAGAGACGAAAGTCCTCTAATGGGTCAGGTCTGAATTGCGGAAATAAAGAAATGAAAGGAGTAGAAGACAAAAGCAAGGAACCTCTGCTTTGTGGCTTGGCTCCTGCTTATGACATTGAATTGTTTAAAGAAGCCCAGGCGCGTGCGGCCGAGAAGTTCGAAAATATGGCTCAGCAGCAAGGGAATAAACATAGAAAACTTCACACCCTTGAGATGGGGCGATATGAGATGGATGTGTGGTACACGGCCCCTTACCCGGAAGAGTACCAGAAGCTGGCCAAGCTGTACATTTGTGAATTTTGTTTGAAATACATGAACAGCCCAACTGTGCTGAGGAGACATGCAGCAAAGTGTATTTGGCGCTTCCCACCTGGGGATGAGATCTATAGAAAGGGCAATATATCATTTTTTGAAGTCGACGGACAAAAGAACAAGACATACTGCCAGAACCTCTGTTTGCTTGCCAAGTTGTTTTTGGATCACAAGACTCTTTACTTTGATGTTGAGCCTTTCCTGTTTTATGTCATGACAGAAGCCGACAATGAAGGGTGTCACATCATCGGATATTTCTCCAAAGAGAAAAATTCCTTTTTAAACTACAATGTGTCCTGTATCCTTACCTTGCCTCCCTACCAAAGACAAGGCTATGGACGCATGCTAATAGACTTCAGCTACTTGCTGAGTAAGGTTGAGGAGAAGGTGGGGTCGCCAGAGAAACCCCTCTCCGATTTGGGTTTGATTTCTTACCGTAGCTACTGGAAAAGTGTTCTTCTAGAGTACTTGAGTACTTATGAAGGCAAACAAATATCCATTAAAAATATAAGTCAAGAAACTACCATTCTTTCCTATGATATTGTGAGTACATTACAAGCCCTTGGGTTGCTTAAGTACTGGAAAGGAAAGCACATAGTGCTGAAAAAGCCAGAAATGATGGACAATTACAATCCAAATGTGAAGAATCAAAAGCCTGACAAAATTATTGACAAAGAATTTCTTAAGTGGTGCCCTTACATCTCAAATAACAATTCAAATGATAAGTGAACTTTTAAAGGACTATATATTATAAATACTCATTGTTTTAAACATTAATTCTTAACAAATGAAATTTTATGAAATTGCTTTAGAATATAATTTGAAACTTATATTTTAGTTTTTAATTTATATTTTTAGGCTATTCTTTCTCAGTAAGTAATGCAGATATTTATTGTGTACCAGTTTGATTTGAATTTGCTACAAAAACATGGTTTGAGCTAGGTTTTTAAATATGTAACAAAACTAAAACTGAAGAAGAAAAATTAAATTTGCTTAGTGCTGAATTTTTTGAAGTTTATTAATTATTGTTACAATGCATGTTTTGGATGCTTAAAACATGTTTTTATTAGCATGTCAAACTTTACAACTGCCAAGCTTTTAAGTTTTAAAAATGAGGTGTTCTGTACAAAGTATGCTAGTGTTCATTTTCTGCAGATTAATTGATTTCATTTTGATTTATTATTGCTATTTTAAGGTTAAACATAACTAATATTAAGTCCTATTTAGTGTAAAATTTGGTTGTTAAATTATTAAATAAATTGTTGAAAGAAGTTATTACTAGAAATTAACTCAAAGAATGTTTAAAATGTTATGTTACTTAAGGGCCTTGTGTCTTTTAAACATGTTCTGTAAATACTTTTTACATAATAGTAACAAGTTATTATATTTTTCTATGCCTTCAAAGTTTTTTGTTTACATGTTTTGCTGTATATCTGAAAGTGTGCTTAATTTTAAATTACTATGATACTAATATATATGTTGATTGTTTGAATAAGTATGGTAAGATGCATGCACATTTCATGCAACCAAAATGTATAACATATTCACTGTAAAAATAAAATATTATTATTCACTGTAAAAATAAAATAAGTTCTGTTTTCCCATACCTACTTTGTTTGAACTTTGTTATTATTTATGGTGCTATATGGTAAACTGTTATAAACTGTTTTACTTGATATTCTATATTATTTGGTTATACTTTTAGCAAGAGATAACCAGCGCCACCGCCCACCATCAGCAACCCTTTGATGATTTTGTGTGGCATTTCACTCTTTTTGAAAACCCCAAGTTATTTGTGTGTGTATGTGTGCGCGTGTGTGTGAAACTTTCTTGGAAAATACTGATCTTCCAGATAAGATGGCTCCATGACGGTTGTATTTGATATAACGAATTTGTTAGTACTTTTTTTGTTGTTTGACGTCTGAATGGTGTTTTTCCGTCCCCCACTTCTGTTGTAAAATATCCCAGATATAGTTTTCTTGGCAATTTTTTTCTGTCTACATACTAGAATCATCTAGGTACCTTTAAACTCTAAATTAAAAGCGTAA
This sequence comes from Oedothorax gibbosus, assembly GCA_019343175.1. Lineage (NCBI taxonomy): Eukaryota > Metazoa > Arthropoda > Arachnida > Araneae > Linyphiidae > Oedothorax > Oedothorax gibbosus. Next base: position 8,543,976 of record CM033272.1, read on the forward strand.
AAATAGGCGATTTTTTTAAAAAACTGTTCTATTTTTTTTTCAACTTCCGAACTCAGAGGGAGAGGATGCAATTGCCCCCGCAGCGGCCGTGTTTACTACTAAATATTAGTACTGTATATACGTTTTAGGGTTTAATGTAATTTATTTGTTTTATTCCTTAAAAATATTAGTATCTTAATGATAATTTTTATGCCAAATGCCGCTTTAATTAGTCATAAAATTTGCTGCCCCTAAAAATTCGCCTAAAAATTAGTTAATTAAAAATAATTTTAATTAAAAATAATTTTTCTTTTCATTGCAACGTTATAAATGCTTGATTCAATCGAATTAAGCTTCTGTAAACACAAATCTAATAGAGTTCACTGAAATTCAATCACTGAAATTCATTACCTGAAATTTGACTTAAAAATCGCACAAGACAAAAAAAAAATAACATTTATAAGGATTTTTATCCAAAGAATGTTATCATGAATATAGTGCATTCACTTCGAATAAGTTAAAAAAAAGAAAAAAGAAAGAAATTCGGTTGTTTGCATAGTTAATTATGAAAGGCAGTTATATTTTTTTGGTGTATTTATAATACATAAAATGTTCAAAATAAAAGGATTTCTTAAGGGGGACCGGAGTCTTCCATTGAAGCCCATGTTAAATTGACCTATTTTATGTACCTTTTTCTCAGAATCTATTTGATACATTTTAATGAAATTTTTACTAGTTATTAAATGGATGTTGAACTATACTTTACTGGAGGCATTTTTAAAAATTTTGTTTAGTTTTTTAAATTATAAATTTTTAAGTGAAACTATGTATTTTTGACCTAAAAAAACCTCAATAATATTAAAAAGAAAAAAAAGTAAGATAGTTATGCTCAAATCCCTCCATCGAATTTTAGAAACTAACTTCTTAAATAAGTATAAAAAATTTCAGGTTGATACTTATAGCAGATTTTGAGAAAAAGGTACATGGACATTGAAAAAGTAAGTTCTGAGATATAAGCGTTTTAAGTAAACAATAGTGGTTTCTTACCAAGGAAACATAAGGGGATTTTACCTAAACAACATTTTAAAAATATATATTAAAAATACTTCTAGTACTTGAAACTTTTATTTTAAGATATCATTGTAAAGATAAGATTGCATAGTTTAAGGAGCACTAAAAACATTGCATTGAAATGTCATTTTTGAAAATTTTGGGGGTCTGGTACCCCTTAATAAATTAATTTTATAATTACATTGTTTCATAAGAAAGATTTATTTATAACGCACAAAATGGTTTTAAATATTTTTTTTTTCACATATTACTTTTATACAAAACCAAAAAAATCCTAAATAAATAACTGTAAAAAGCAGATAGGTAGGTAAATTGTTACATGTATTTTCTGGTTGGTGTACTTGATCAGAGAAGGCACAGATATATTTACAGACACATATAGAGGAAGTACACCTAGGTCGAAGGCGGGAATCGAACCCGCACCCGGTACAGTGCGCAGACGGGGGGGGGGGGAGCACACTGGCCACAGAGTAATATAGTAATATCAAGGATTAATAGACTACCGAATCCGGGTTAGACCTATTTATCATCAATTTCGGAACACGAAGCTCTCACAAGCAGTTGAAATGATTGGTCGATTGCAGTCTAGTCCTCTCTACGCGGTTAAAAACACACAAAAATGTTTTTTTTTTACTTAAAGCAGTTTATATTTTTACAGAAAAAAAAACATTTAAAAGAAAATAACAATATATATTTCTGTAAATATAATTTTTTTCTGGTAAATTAATAGATTTTTTTGTAGTGCAGGCTAGGAAAATGTGACACGTATACTGAACACGTTTACCAACTTAACATAGCCCAAAAATTGTCAACTGAGCGGCTGCATGGTCAGGGAATAGAGCTGGCCATCAGGCAGTCAGAAAGTCCTTGGTTCGAATCCCGGCATAGAGTCGTGGATATTTGTGTTGCGCGTTTGTCTGTATTTATCTTGAGTACACTTTGGCATACGTGTCGTCTTGTTATATCTTTAGTGTCGAACAAGCCCCGAACAAGCGTACGATGGCTAAACTGCTTTGCTTGGATGCACAGTGCACACTCAGGTGTCGACTCGTCTCTTTGACCAAGGTTCACAATTTCAATGCGTAATTGGCTGTGTTAAAGTTTCTGAAAAGGAGGCTAGAAATAGACAGCCGGAAATGATTAAAATTACCCAAAAAATTACCCCCCAAATCAAAATCTTGCCGTCTGGGCTGCTAAATGGTCAGAGAGCTGGCTAGGCAGTTAGAAAGTACCTTGTTCCAATCCCGGCATGTGCATGGATATTTGTGTTGTGTGTTTGTCTGTATTTGTCCTAATAGAGCGGGAGCCCAGACCTAAGTTTTTTTCCTCACGAATGAAAAGTATCGAATTAGGTTTAGGTTTTCATATACTTTTAGTGTATGCATACCCGCTAGAGTGGACCGACGGCCAATTTACAGGAATCGTGAGCAAAAGTTAGGTAAATTATAAGTTACCTTATGTACATTTCTTAAGGCGGTATTTTACGTATGTTTTAGAAAATAATGTTAAATGTTAATAATAAATTTGCCAGACACTTTCCGCCGGCCGAAACTTTTCCCAGACGCTTTAAACTTCTTTATCAAGTTCATACTTTGTCCCACACATCTGACGGCGCAATATGGCGCTGCAATCGTCCGCTTACGACAAGAAGGGGAAGTTAAGCAAAAAAGAACTATGTGTGTATTGGAGACGTGGAAATGTTGTAAGCTGTAAAGACAGAGTTATGCCGACCCGGCGGTGCAACGGTTAGGGAGCTAGCCTTTGGAGCTTCTGGGTTCGGGTTCTAATCCCGATAAGGCATGGATGTTTGTGTTTGTCGAGTATATGCGGAGTACGTGCTCGTTAAATCGGTTGGGTCCGAAAGTCCTGTGGGCGGTCATTGCGCAGTTTCCCACGGGTACAGGTCCCTGGAGACCATTTCTCTCTCCTTCAGGGACATGTCTAAATTGTGGAGGTGGCGATAGATGGCAGCATCTGTCTTATATGTGTGTATATGTCGTGTCCGTCCTTCTTGACAATGGTTTATAGAGCGAGAGCCCAGGGCCCCCATACCTAAGTCATTTTCTAAAGGATGAAATGTATCGGATTAGGTTCGGTTTTCATTTACTTTTAGTATATGCATACCCGCTAGAGTGAACCGACGGCCAATTTACAGGTATCGGGTGTAAAAAGTAGGTAAATTATAAGTTAGTTTAAGTCATTTTCTAAAGGCTGATTTTTACGTATGTTTTAGAAAATAATGTTAAAAGTTAATAATAAATTTCCCAGACACTTTTCGTCGGCCGAAACTTTTCCCAGACGCTTTAAACGTCTTTATTAAGTTTAGACTTTGTCCCACGCATCAGGCGGCGTGAGATGGCGCTACAATCGTCCTCGGACGACAAGAAGGGAAGTTAAGCAAAAAAGAACTATGTGTGTATTGGAGATGTGGTTGGTTGGTTGGTCGATTGACATATATATTCCGGTTTGTGTGCTTGATCATTGGAGATGTGAAAATGTTGTAAGCTAAAGACAGCTATGGTAACTTGTTTATTAATTTATTTTCTAATTAAACGAAAATGTAATTAAATCGAAACGATATTCTTTCTTCGTTTTTATTGCTTATCGACTCAGTTTTATTTCTGTCACCATAAAAACATGAAAAATTACATCCCCGCCAAAAAAAAATCAACTTAAGTTATATTCTCAGTATTGCTTTTTATATATGTTACTCAGAGACCTATTTTAATACTTTTTTTACAAGTTGTCAGACAAGTCAGATGGGACAAACAACCCCCAAGCACATATTAAGGGTTGATTCATTTCAACACATATTAAGGGTTGATTCATTGTTATTTTTCAGAAAGTAATTGTAACTGTAACTTAGTAACTGTTAAGATCGTTTGGGGGCCCTTGGACTATGAATACATTGCGATAACCGTGCTCGTTAATCTGCGGAGTCGAAAGTCCCGAACAACTACGCGATGGCGAAACTGGTAATTGCTTTGGGTGCCCGCTCATGTGTCAACCTCGTCACTTGACAAGGGTTCTCAGGGTTCCAGGGGTGTAAAGAGGCATAATTGGCTTTGTTAAAGCTTCAAGGAGGCTCGAAATAGACAACCGGAATCGTAACCTAACCTAATAAAAATCTTACTCTTATTTGTTGCTGCGATATTTGTTGCTCTCTGTAGTAATACATCAATAATTTTTTGTGAACTGCCAACATTTTCCGAACTGACAAAGTTTCTGTATACTTTTATAGAGATCCGTGTTTTGACAGAATGATGAAGCGAATAAATCCAATAAGGTTTCTAGATTAGTGTAAGTTTTTTAAAACAAATGCTTTCTACCTTTTCATCAGTGTGTTTTTTCAAAACAAAAACATACCACGAAAGTTTTTGTTTCAGTCGCTGTTTATTATTTACTACTATTTTTAATTGTATTAAAAATAATAACCAATTTGAATTATTGAAATTAATTAAATTTGAAAGGAATTAATTGATTTGTTCCTAATTTTTCAATTCTATTGCGACAATTGAAACTGACTTGTGCGTGTTGTAGCTTAACTAAAAAGACCCCAACGCAATCAATTAAGAGCTTCTGAACAATGATTGTTATAGCGGATCAGTGGTTGAGGGGTAATACGTGTCCGGCACATAAGCCCAAGTTGGCGGGTTTGAGCCCCGGCTCAGTCATCAGATTTTCTGGATGGGAAAATCGTGGGCACGCATGTCATATGATTATATGGCATGTAAAAGATTCCTTGAGCACCCATTTGGCTTGGGTTCTCTCGGCATACTTTAACATCCACAGAGAGCTCAGATTCATTGTAATCTGAGCGTCAAATTTGGTAGTAAGAGTAGACTAGATGGTGCCACAAAAAATGGCCCTCCGGGCTGTTGAATATGTCGAGTCTGCAAAGGCTAAGGTGCCTATAAAGTAATCCCATTGGTAACCCCCCCCCCCTTAAGTTCATTTCAAAAGAAATTAATTAAATTCTGAATTAAGTTAGTTTCAAAAGAAATACTTTTTTTTATAATATTTTAAAACACATCGTGAGTATTTAAAAAAACTTAAAGGAGTTGTTCTGATCTTTGAGGTTAACATATAGTGTAGTTATGTCTATCTAAAACTCTTTGAATACTTTTATTGATATATGAATTGAAAAATACAGTAAGAAAGAGATACGCTTCACTTCCATCCAAATATTCACAAAACTAACTATTTATAATCCGATCGAGCATTAGCCTCTTTTGTACTTGTTGCTGGAGGGGATATACTTGACAAATATCATCACCAAACAAATTTAAATAAAAAAAAGCATTGAACTGAATATAATCAAAAGAGAACTTAAAAAAAATCTTATTTTCTAAGATTCTTTTAAAGTGTCCTCATTAAATTACTGTATACTGATCACTTTTTAATCAGTATTTAATTAAAAGCACGTGTTCTTTGAGGCAAATAATATTTTAAAATGGAAATTCACCCTGTAATGAGTTAAAAGTTTAATCCCACTCCAACACTGAAGTATCGTGGGTGGGAAAATCAATGCATGTTGTCCAAAGTTTTACACATAAAATTAGTTCCTGTTTTGGATTTTAACTCGCCATTTGGTAGGAGTATTTATTAATATTTTTTTACTTAAATGTACTTATCATTAATTTGAAAATATTAGTGATTTGTGCTAAGTTACATCTACATGGTCACGTTCATTATGAAGTTTAAGGAATGTTTGCCAAGAAAATTTGACGATCTCGAAGCTCACTGTTGGAATAATAAACAGGTTGTCATTTGATTAAATAAACTGAACTGGTTCCAGATTTTCCATGAAAAAAAATGCCATATTTTTAAGCACTGTATCTCAAAAAATATTTGACGTGTAGGCCTCAACGAGGTCTTAGATGATGATAAATGCACTGAGCTTTAGAATATTTAACTTCAAATTGTGAACAAAATGCCTAATTCGGGAGTGTTATTGAGGAAAAACTAGTGAAGTAAAAAAATTAAAAAGTTGGAGGCATGTTCCGAGAAGAAATTTTTTTGGCAAACCTTATAAAAATAGTCAGGGAACCATCCTATTGATTATTAAAAATAAAAACTCCTACTAATATTGGTTTTTATCATTGAAAATTCCACTGGGTTATCAGATTAATTGACAATCTTTTTCATTCAAACCTGCAAAGTAATTTTTTACCTGAATTATCATCTAGGGAGGGCATCCCTGGAGTACCAATTTGGCTTGGGTTCTCTCGTCAAAATTAAATCTCGGCATACTTCAACATACACAGAGAGCTCAGATTCATTGTAATCTGAGCGTCAAAATTAGTAACGAGAGTTGCCAAGATGGTGCTACAGAAAAATGGCTCTCAGTTCTGGGAAATATGCCGAGTCTGCAAAGACTAAGCCGCCAATAAAGCAGCCCCGTTGGGAAAAAATCATCCAGGGAGGGCGTTTCTTACATTAACAAGAGCTTACTGCGAAGTGAACGATCTCTTTTCCGGTAATTCGAAGGAGCCGCAAGCAGGTATCCGGGGCGTACCCTAGACTCCCTAATGAGGAAAAATCATTTGTCTTTTCCGTAAACCGCATGTTGTTTCATTATTTTGCGAAAGCCACAGATAGCCGCTTTAGTTTGAAAGAGGTGTATTTGATATTATAGTTAGCCACACCAGATTTTTTTTAAGGGAGAATGAGCCCGCTGGACCGTGGGTCTCCAAACCAAAGTGCCTCAGTGTTAATCCTTTGGGGAAAAATTATTTTCTAAGCAACATTTTTCCGGCTGTATTGAATATTTTTACAAACTTTTTTTTGTGATAAATGTAGCTGACTTACAGGTTCCGACAATCCCACTTTTTGAAATTGGTTCCAATCTATATTTTATTTTCAAAAAATAATTTTACACAAAATATTCGAAGCAATTTCAAAAAGTGGGATTATAAAGACCTGTAAGTCATCTACATTTATCATTAAAAAAAACTGTTTGTAAAAATATTCAATACAGCCGGAGAAATGTGGCTTAGAAAATATTTTTTTTCCATTGGATTAACACTGAGGCACTTTGGTTTGGAGATCCGTGAACGATCGGGCTCATTCCCCCTTAAGTGATTAACTTTTTTTTATGCTATGAAGTCATCATTGAATTTTAATAACAACATACTTTACTTACGTTGCTTTTGTTGGAAAAAACATTAAACAAATGAAGCGAAGACTATTTGCTCAATTTTTATAGCTACATATAGTTGAATAATGAACTAAACTGTTCTATGAAACGCAGTACGTCACGGTCTTCCTAATTATGGTTAAAAATCAGTTTTGTATCGGCAGTCTTTGTAGAACAAATCCCAAGTACTTGTCCCAAGTTATAACATCCTGAGACTCGACATATATATATTTTTGGCGAATAGGTTTCACTTTATTAAACACTTAAACACTTTATTAACACAAAAACAAACATTACAGAATAATTTTTGTTCGTCATAAGGGGGTTAAAAAACCCGTATATGTGACTAAATAATCATAATTATAATTAATAAGACACAATAATTTATTTAAATGAATGTTTTGTTTAAATTTTCTGTTACTACATACATTATTTTAACTTTAAGAACTGAAAAGGTTTGGTAGAAAGTGGTATAAAAATCCCTTTTCAGCCTATAATTGCAAATATCAGTTGTGCATTTGTATAAAGAAATTGAGTATCAAGAGATGATAGCAAACAAGTAAGTTTTTACAGCAGAAAATTTTAAAGGAATTCAGCATAAAATGTTAGAATGGCAAATTAATTTCAAAAATTAACAAAGCATTAGAAATGGATTGTTTGTAACACAAAACAACAACAAAAACCCTGTCCATTCGTAGGATTCGTAGTATTTAAAACCTCTACATCCATTAACAATAAAATGCCTCATAGCAAATATTAAACGTTATTTATTTTTATTTTTTGCAAAGCACAATATTAAATTTATTTATTTGTTTGAAAAATAAGAATTATGTTTATTAGGTTAGCTTCATTTGCTTTCTTTGCATTTTCATAGATTTTTTTTATTTATAGTATTTGACAAATATATTTGTATAAAGAATATACATATGTGTTATAGGATTTTGCTTTGGTTTCTCAAGGATATCCTTAGCAATTATCCAGGATACAGTTATTCGTGAAATCATGGTTTGTTTTCATAAACAATTGTAGCTGCAGGGCTTCAATGGACATTTTAAAACTGAAAAAAAAAACGAGAATTACACAGGAAAAATATAAATAGCCATGTCGCACCTACATTTGGAGTCAACGGGAATGTTTCTTATGATGTAACGCTCTTGTTTTAATTTTTCTCTGTACTGCGGTTTCATTGGTTGCTTCGGTTTCACTCGTAAAATGACCGATACAGACGAAAAGAAACTTTTATTTCTATGCAAGCTTTCTTTAACAAATGTTTTGAACAACCGACTACACCGCAAGAATTTTCATTAAAAAAATTAATAAGTAAAATATTTTTAGAATATTAATTTTCGAATACCAAAACAAAAGTAATTCCAGACAGCAAATGAAAACAAACCGTTGGAGCTGTTGCCATCCACGACGAGAAACAACCCCATTTGCGAGCTACAAAAAAAACCCCATGCGAGGAATTGTGACGTAACTCTCATTTGAGTTAACGTTAGAGATAAGTGACTTTTTCGTGGACGGTGCGCAATCTTACTAGAATTTAGCGCACATGAAAAAGGCAAAATTTCACTGCAACACGACTCTTTCTGCTTTAAGCGCGACACAGTTATTGAATATAACTTTTGGTAATAAATAATAACAGTAAGTAGCTTATACAATTTGTACAATGGGTTTTAATATAAATGATGCCATTACAGGGTTTTGCTGGCTCATTTTAAATAGAATAAATAACAAGAAGTTCATAAAGAACTAAAATAGCCTACTTTCCTGTTACTTAAATACTTACTGAAGTTCTAATCGGGAAAAAAACTAGGTTCCTAAAGTAAATATCATCAACAGCCGTTTCTACACTAGATTTATACACATTAGAAAAAAAAATCGTAACACAGCACCCAGCTATAATTTAAACTTCTAAAAGCCAAAATAAACTATTTTCCTTAATATTCTTTCGCAAATTAATTAAATATTATTTATCATCTGCTCGTGATTTATTTGTAGTTCGAAGAATAATTAAATATTTATTAATAACAAAAGTAATGAAACTACTCCGAACTGCATTAAAAAATAAGAAATGTAAATTAAAACTAAGCATAATTGCATGCAAAAGTATGCCTTGCCGCTTTCTTGGTAGATAAATAATGAATAATCAAAGAATCAAATTGTGCTACATTTTATGACGTCATTCCAAACTGATTCATGAAAAATATATTTTGCTTCAAATATGTTTAAATAATAAAGTTTCTCATGCCATTGTTGATTTAGCAACAGTGATTTAAATGACTCAAAATTGAATTTCAATGCTAATTCAATGGGAAATTCGCCGAAAGATAGTAGATTTATGTCCGTCCGGACGTACAGACAGACAGACAAAAAGTATGAAAGTTGGGTATCTGAGGTCATAGCTTTATAACAAAAAAAGAATTTTTAAGATCCGAGGGATAGAACCGATTTTGGAAGAGGGATACGGACAGACGGACAGACAGACAGACGGAAAGACAGACAGACATACGAACAGATAGACAGATGGACATCAACCGCATTTCAATACCTACAGCGATTTAAATGACTCAAAATTGAATTTCAATGCTAATTCAATGGGAAATTCGCCGACAAATAGTAGATTTATGTCCGTCCGGACGTACAGACAGACGGACAAAAAGTATGAAAGTTGGGTATCTGAGGTCATAGCTTTCTAACAAAAAAAAATTTAAGATCCGATGGATAGAACCGATTTTGGAAGGGGGGTACGGACAGACAGACAGACAGACGGACAGACAGACAGACAGACGGAAAGACAGACAGACATACGAACAGACAGACAGATGGACATCAACCGCATTTCAATACCTACAGTGATTTAAATGACTCAAAATTGAATTTCAATGCTAATTCAATGGGAAATTCGCCGACAGATAGTAGATTTATGTCCGTCCGGACGTACAGACAGACGGACAAAAAGTATGAAAGTTGGGTATCTGAGGTCATAGCTTTCTAACAAAAAAAGAATTTTTAAGATCCGATGGATAGAACCGATTTTGGAAGGGGGGTACGGACAGACAGACAGACAGACGGACATCCACCGCATGTCAATACCTACTTTTTCATTTTTTTTAATTCTTTCGAATTAAAAAAAGAAAAGTAGGCTAAAAATAAATAAAAGTATCAGTAAGGTACCCTATTGAACTAGCAACGAACTTGTTTAAAAAATAAAGAGATTTATTTTATCACTTACTGATTTTATTTGTTCCTTTCCTTTTAAAAAAACCATTTCAATTTGGGATTTGTCAACCAAATATTTAGAGTATACTCTTCGATTTAATACTCTTTTGCTTTTCAATTTGGTCAACTCTATAATTAACAAGTTATAGAGTGTGAGCTATTGTATAAAATTGTGAGCGGCTTCATAAAATTTCTTAGCAAAATTTTTAAACTCGAAATCAAGACGAATATTTTAGTCCACAATTTTACGTATTAATCAAAGAACTGATGGTAATGAAAGGCAACAGAACATCAAAACAATCGTATGACGTTTACTTTTTACTTTATTCGATTCCATCTTTATTAGCTTCTCAAAATATCTTATTTAGAGTCAATTGCCAGTCGCAATTTTGTCAAACCAATAACATCAAAATGGTTATTTTGCTCCATTAAGAACACAATTCTACGTAAAGTACATATTTGTGTGTTTTTTTTGTCCGTCTCTCCGTGCTCACGGATATCGATCCATTTAATCTCTCTTTATTTGAGCCGATTTCTGTGAAATGAAGGTTGGGATTACCTCTTTTCATCTCGAATGATACCCGGAAAGATTCGTTAATTAAACAAGTTTTTTTTTAAATTTCACACGAAGGAAATAGCATGAAAGTTAAGCACTGCCAAATAAACATCAATGTTTCTACCATGGTTTTGAATAAATTTCTCGGAAAAGTATGCGGAAACGTATAATTATGGCAATGTTTTTCTCATATCCAATTCTCTTATTCAAAGATAAAAATAAAGTTACGAGGAAATGAGGGTGTTAATGATTTGATTTATAAACCCTACAAGTAGCCAATAAATCTAGTTAATAACAACTTTTTTTTTGCGCAATTTTCTATTATTACCACGTACAATTTTGTTTTTGCTACATGCAAGTATAATTTTACAATTTTTTAATATTATGCTTGTAATAAATTAACTAGTTTTTGATCACACTGTCAGAAAAATTCTTCGTTTTACACTGTTCTCTAATGTTCACAAATAGTTGCCGTTTTTATCGAATTTCTGTTATTTGACGAATCGTTTTTGGTTTAAATGGTACCGCGTGTGCTCAAGTGCATTCATCAAAATCGAAAATATTGTCAATTCACGGAAATAGTCAGGCAACGAAATTGCTAGTAAAATTTCTCTAATTGAAGGAAGCATTTTTAAGATTACATGTAGGGTTAGGTGGGGTAAAATGGGTCACTTTTTAGCTATTTTCACGTTTAAAGTTCTTGGCAATAAAACCATATTTTTTTTCAAAATTTTTAAAATTGCATCTTAACATTGCATTCTTTCAGTACATTTTATGTAGTTTAAGTAATTTTTTAGCTTCCACACTACATTTATAACGTAAAAAGTGGAAGGTATTATAATCGTTCAGTCCGTCCGTCCGTCTGTCACCCACATTCACAGAAAGAACCACAAGTCCCACAGACAAGTGAGATACGTCATTTTGAAGCAAAAAATCAGATTAGGCTACATTCCAAATTTCATTAAAAAATTTAAATTATAAGTTTATTTAAAATTTAAATAACTGAAAATTTAACTTACATTAAAATAACATGCAAATTCCATTTTTATTCAATATTTTCACTGTTGCCATTTCGTTAAACGTACAAGAAACTTTGTTTAAAATAAAAATAGAAACTTGAAAATTATTGATTTATGCGATATAATTCAATTTGGATTGTTGTAATATCACAATAGAGTTCTTTTGATGGTTCATTATATATGTATGAAGAAAAATGCATAGAGAATTCTTACTTGGCATAAAACATATGCCAAGTATCGCTTTTATTTTTGAAGCATCAATTGCACTAATTATATATTTTTCGAATTGTAAATTAATTAAACAAACGATAAATAACTTAAATTTTCGAAAGAAATGTAAATGGGAAATTGTGGCGACACAAAGATATTTATTAAAAAAATATTACATCTTTATTCTTCTAACTTCAAACAAATTTAGCAAACGATAAAGTCTAATTATTAAATCTGAGAAAGAAGATTAAGGAAAATAGTTAATTTTGGCGTTTAAATGTTTGAATTACAACTAGCTAAAGGCTCTGTTTGGCTAATTTCTTTCTGAGGTGTATAAATAGTTTGCTTCCTGTTGAGCACAAATGCTGTGTGGAAGCGGTTTAAGTGACAGATTCTGTAACAAACCTACTCGTTTAAATTATATAAATGGATTGAAATTAGTTCCATAAGTTGTGACCCATTTTACCCCACCATGGGGTAAAATTTGTCACAACTTATGGAACATAAAAGTTTCATAAGGACATAAAAGTTTCCTATACTAGATTTTAGCTTCCACACTACGTTTATAACGTAAAAAGTGGAAGGTTTTATAATCGTTCAGTCCGTCTGTCTGTCCGTCTGTCACCACTTTCACAGAAAGAACCACAAGTCCCTCAGACAAGTAAGATACGTCATTTTGAAGCAAAAATACAGATTAGCCTACATTCCAAATTTCAGTAAAAAATTTAAATTAGAAGTTTATTTAAAATTTAAATAACTAAAAATTTAATCTACATTGAAATAACATGCAAATTCCATTTTTATTCAATATTTTCACTGTTGCCATTTCGTTAAACGTACGAGAAACTTAATTCAAAATAAAAATAAATTTTTTGAAAGAATATATAATTCAGTTTGGATTGTTGTAATATCACAATAGAGTTCTTTTGATGGTTCATTATATATGTATGAAGAAAGATGCTTAGAGAATTCTAAATTTGCATAAAAAAATGTGCAAAGTTTCGCTTTTATTTATTTTTTATATGAAATGTTTTGATTTTATTTAAAAGAGAAGAATATTACATATTTATTCTTTGAAATATAAATTAATTTTTGCAAACGATAATAATTATTAAAGAAATAATTGTTGAATTTTCGAAATAAAATAAATGAAACTAGTCAAATTTAGCGTTTAAAGGTTTATAGTAGAATTAATATTGTGTTTGGTTAAATTTTTCCTGTTGAACACAAATTTTGTGTGGAAGCGGGCTGAGTGACAGTTTCTGTTACAAACCTACTTGTTTAAAACTTATTTTACATGTAAGTAATCTAATCAGCATCAATAAGTGTAATTTGACCAACAAATTATTTGACCTTTTTCCTTTGTATTCAACTACCACCCATTTCCTAGTAAAAAACTGTTGGTTATCGTCAACCATCTTGGGTTTAGATGGTTCTGTTTTTGAAATTGGTTTCTTTCGTTTAGGTTTTGAAAGAAAATCCAAATTCTTAATTTTTTTGGGAGTTTTTACCATTCGTTGAAGTTCTTTCTTCTTTTAAATGCTCCATCACATCTGCTTCCGTCATTACTTCATCAACTTTATGTCGAACTCTTTTCTCTTCTTTTTAGAGTTGACTATCACTGCCTTAGCAAGACTTCATGGCATAGGTGGCAGAGTTGTCAGGATAGCACACCTGAGATCTTTAAATGGAGAAGATAAAATATTGGCTTTTTGAATTTAACTAAGCCCTGCAAGAGTATTCGACATAGCTAGGATTTCAGGGTGGAAATTGAATTTGGTGTAGCTGGTGTTGAACAAGAAGGAGGGTGACAAATGTATTTGATGTAGCTGGTGTTGAACAAGATGGAATGGCTGCATCATCTGAAATAACTGGATCATGTAATGTAACTGCGTTTAATAATAGGGCATCCGGCTGATAAGAAACTCTTTTAGTTAACAACATCATATGTTCTACTGCTTTTCTTTCAGTAGGAAACAATCCTGCACTTTAAAGAACTTCACAGCGTGATCTGCACTTTAACTTTCAAAAAGTTTCTTAAAAAGAGCTAAGCCTAACTATGACCCATTTTACCACATCCAAAGTAAATTGAAATAATAAAAAGAAAAATCAATATTTTTCTTAACTGATTGGCTTGTGTTGTTGCTTAGACTTCTATGATATAAATAAATCAAAGTGCAAGATTGAAGTGTTTTCTTAGATTTTTCAGAAGTTAGAAAGCCATATGGTTTGCTCCCCACATTTTACTGCTTATAAAAGGATTATTTTTGGTTGCCAGATTCATGAATTTAACTTTTTATCTTTTGAAATATGTTTCAAAAACCTATTAAAATCTTAATACAAATATTGGTTCAGAAAAAAAAAATCTATATTAGTTACATTGGGGTGTTTATAAAGTGACCAATTTTACCCCAAGACCTATTTTACCCCCCACCCTATTTATTATACATAATAGGGTGTCTAAAAAACTTGTTTTCGAAATTCAAGAGGCCAGTAGTCGTTGTCGTGAACCAAGTATATTAGTTGTGCAAAATCTTAATGTCAAAAACTATCTTTGGCTGCCCAATGAACCTAGAAATGTAGCTTTTTTTCTGAAAAAAAGCAAAAATTGAGCCAAAATCCTTATATCTTACAAAAAAAAACTATAACTGCTGAACAGAATTTAAACATATGAAATATTTGATCCAAACCTTAACTTATATAAAACTCAAAAAACTGTAAAAATAATAAATATATAGTCATTTAGTGAATCCAGTGACCCACGTGTAATTCTGTATTACAAATTATTCAACTGACTAGCCTACAATAGGTATGTTTTAGATCTTGAGTGGCAACAGAAATGCTAATGAAAATAAATTCTTTCTCGAATTTCGATTGCGTGAGTCTATGTCACGAGGGAACAGAAGACCAATCGGAGCCCCGATCACAAGAAGCGCAAGAATGAAATATAGAAGAAATTTCATCCACTGAAACAACCCAATTACATAATTTCGATTAAAATCTTTTAGTAAAATACCAGATTAAATTATAAAAAATACTTTCGTAGATGCATACAATCTTTAATAAAAACTTTATAACATCGCACTGGGACATATCTGACGTCAAATATCATACAAACATTCCACAGCATTTAATTTGATGTTGCACATGGATAATGCTAAACCGCCTCCCACTAGTTTCATCCCCTAATTACTCTATAAAGAAATAAGGTTAAAGAAACTAAAGTAATTTACTGATCCTGTCAGGCGTGGTGAAAGCTCTAGACCCGACTATGATTGTGGCGTAGAATCGATTTCCTTGCTTATATAGTAGAAAACAATGGTTTTAATAGCGGCTGGCGCGAGGTGTCACTTTAGTTTTGGTATTAAAGGGATGATCAATCCCATATACTTAAATGCATTGGTTTTGAATACAAATCGTAACTTCAAGAACGTATTGCTTTGCTAATTTTTCTTTTGCAATTTTTTTAATCGCTATGAAAAAAGCAATAGCAGCAAAATAAAATAAATTTAAAGAGAAAATATCGCTTGGCTACTTAAAAATTGTTTGGTAAAATTCGAAAACATCATTTTATCATCTGTAGAATATATTTTGAGCATTTTAAAACATTAAAAAGCATTAAAAATGTGAGGTTAATAATAAAATAACCAAATGATATTTTTCTTTCATATTTGTTTATTTTGCTGTTATTGTGATGTTTATATCTGGTGGAAAAAGTACTTTAGGTGAAAGACAATATTTTAACGCATCTAAAGATTTCAAATGTAAAGCCTTATGTATGTGAGACTGGCCATCTGGTTTTTTTTTCTTAAGTTGCCCGTAAGCGCTTACAAAAGTCAAATTGAGTATATATGCAATTTATAGACACTCGTAAACTAAACCCGGATGCCTAAAACTTACGTAAAAGTATGCATAGTAAGCCCATTAATTGAAATAAGAAAAAAAACCAAATAAAAAGAAAATAAAAATGTTGTTTTAAGGAGTAAGCAGCGGTGATTGATTCTGAGATTTCCCCCATCACTTACTTTACAGGAAATTGTTGTCTTCTAACAAGTAAAAATGGATATCCAAAGTCACTGAACTCAATAACACACGATTACAAGAAAAAAAGTATTTCAAAAAGTGCAATAAATCACTAATTCGTATATTAAATGTTATTCGATCATTGAAGAAGAAAATTTATTCGCCATTGCACATTTAATTTTTTTGTAACATTTAAGGTAGTAAGTATTTTAAAAGTAGTATTCATGTATATTTGTTCCTCTGTAGCTATACGTTTTACAGAGGAACAAATATAAACATGGATTTTCTTTTATTGGAAATACATTTTCTAAAGAGTTTTATTAGAAACATATTTTTTAAAATAGGGTTGCTTAGTTTTTTAATGTGTCCCCCAATAGTCATTTTCATTTTTTTTTTCAATATTTATTTTCAATTTTTAAGCATACCTGTAGGTGCAAATTTAAAAATCAAAATGATTGCTATGCTAGATGAAACAAAAAAGATTCTTTTCTGTTTCCAATAAACTTTTTTTTTATGTGAAATTTTATAACCTGCGGCGTACTTAAGAGCTTTCAAGCAGCTTTCAAATAAGCATAAACATAGTTACAAACTTAATTAAGTTTAATTTAAAATTTAACTGGTTTGTACTTTTAATAAAGCTTTTGAAATAAAATAGTATAATATCTTAAAATTTTTTTTTAAAAGTATTCTCTATCAATTTGAATAATTAACAGTCTTATTAACAATAACTATTAATGGATTAGTAATTTACAAAGCATGTGGAACATTCACAATAGATACAAATTCAATTTTTAAAGAAATCTACCTAATGAATGTATTCATAATATTCGGAAGTGCTCTTCTGAAACAATGTTTAATCTTGGTATTAAAGGAGAAAACGGAAAGAATTAATTTCATAATTAGGATATTAATTTATCTGGTAGACTGTTATGAAATTAGCCATGAAAAATATTTCTTAAAGTATTAAATTGTGTATTGCATATTTTTCAAGAGCTGGAAATTATCTGCATTCCAATGAAACTATTAATTATATGGTAATTTAACTGGTAATTGAAATACATGCTTCGACTATTTACAATTGGCTAGTTTTAGTTGACGTATTTTGTTCCAGCTTTCCTTTCTGCATTTCCTTCCATTGACACTCTGTTGCCACTTGGCATTGATTCATCAACCGAGGCTCGAGAAGTAATTTAGTTTCATTCAGCTTTTCTGTTACCACTCAAAATCTTGAACGCCATAGTCGCATTAATATAAATTTCTGTTGCAAAGCGGTTTAAATTATCTCATATTTGTATTTTGTAAAAGTAAATGATTTATTTTATCAAGAAATTTATTTAAGACGACTAAAATTTTATATCCACCTGTAATCCACTTCGTAATTTTTTTTCAATCTCTTCTTTAAACTACTCCTTGTAAAAAATCCTCTTATATTACAGAAAAAGCAGCAAAGTTATCAGTAAGTATCCGTAATACTGGGAAAAAAATATGTCGACGTAATTTTCCAGCAACAATATGGAAAATATTCGCTGCATGGTGAAATGTTTCACCATACTTTCAGCATTCAGCTGAACCATTTTTCAGGTTATGAAGACAAAAGCCTGAGAAACGATTCAACTGAAAACCGAAAATATGGTGAACACTTCACCAGATATTTTCTGTAAAGAAAAAACCCGAGATATTCTGTTTTCTAACAATTTTTCTTCAGTCAAGTTTTAAAGAATGAGCACTTAGTATAAACAGCTAAGAATTTTTTTAAAAAGCTGATAGTGTTTGCAGCTGTAACTGATATTTAT
Source organism: Oedothorax gibbosus (assembly GCA_019343175.1). Lineage (NCBI taxonomy): Eukaryota > Metazoa > Arthropoda > Arachnida > Araneae > Linyphiidae > Oedothorax > Oedothorax gibbosus. Next base: position 8,561,988 of record CM033272.1, read on the forward strand.
AAATACCTCTATACTATATTTTAAAGTGTGAATGACTAAATTCCCCGGAACAATTGGGCTAATTATGACTTTTATTCAATAAACAAACGATTTTGATTTTAGTTAAATTTCATCTCAAATCTCCATTAATTAAACTGTAAGTGTTTTTATATCAATTTTTATTTAAATTAATCTAACTTCTAAGAATCTAAAGTAATTACAAAAAATTCATATGGAATTATTGTAGCTAAATATATGCTTTTGTTTACAAAATGTTTTTTTTTTAATATTGATTTTAAAAATTCAGTCAATTTGGCATTAATGATCAGTTCTATGAAAATGAAAAAAAATATAGCATTTTTTATTAGTTCAAGTTAGTTATTAAGTTCAGTCATTATTAATTTTCATTTAAATAATTATATTAATAATGAAAAATCAATTTTTGCAAAACGGAAAAGAATAAGAATGGCTTTCATTGTAATTAAAATCCTTTTGAAATTCGCATTTTCGCATTAGTACTAGTCATTTATATTTTACTAGCAAATTTATACCCGTTCTTCGCACGGAATAAAAAAATATCATATAGATTCCAAATATGTGTACCATATACCCTGTTATAGGATCATAAACTTATTATTGTTTTCGCTCGTTATAAATTATAAAATCCCTTTTCATTGCCTTAAAATTCCAAAATGAAAAAATACGCTATAAAATGCACTCATAAATGTCATCACAATTCCCTCATAAATACATAAAACCTTTTAGCTCATTTGGCGCGATTTGGGAAATAATTTGGCGAGAAAATAGATATAGCTACCCACACCCATTATACAGCTCTAACAAAATGACCTTCGAACAACCGACCAGCTTATAAATTATTTATAAAAGAAATTGCCTATTTGGCAAATTTTAGTTAATAATTTGGCGAGTTTGGCAACGTATTTGGCGAAAAATTAAAGACATAAAACACTAATAGCTCTAGTGCGATGGCTTGTAATGCGATGCCTTTTAGTGCGATGCAGTCAACAGAAAAATCAATGAAAAAATCATCAAATAAACCCACAATAAAATCCGGGAATGAAGACTGGCGGAATTACGTCACTTGAAACATGTCAATTATTTTTCAAATAATGAATTTAGTTTCTGAAAGTAATGGCAAAAGAATAAAATAAACATTTTGAATTTTAAATGTTTTCGTTAAAAGTTTTATTTAATTTTTTCAGCCGATGACATCAGGAAAGAGAAAAAATGATCGGATTTGAGCGAAAGTGGTGTATTTTTTTTTCAGAAAATTCGAATTTTCTCTAAAAATGGAACAAATATGAAAAAACTAAGCCTTAGGTGCACAAGTTGGTATTAAAGGGAATCTATCTTCAAAATTTCGAATTTCTGAGGGCAGTATAAGTAGGTCTTTTACGATCCGAAGACAAACAGACACACAAACTCTTTCTTTTATTATTATAGATTGAATTGTGGAGGCTAAAGTAGAAAATTATTGATTTTTTCTCAAATATTTCCATTTACAAATAAATATATTGAGAGTAAAATATGAAACAAAACGTTACTAATATTGCAATTCACCTATTTGTTAAAAGAAAATATTTATTTTATATTAACGGAAATCAAATCAAAATGTAAATGAACTATTATTATACTTTAATTTATTATCGTAATAAAAATAATCTAACTTATATTCACTGCTAAAACTTCTAGCTTATTATGTATATTTCAATACTACATGGGAGAGATACGCTTATCTAGGGTTAACGTGTATGTTGGTTCACCGCCTTTAAATTGAAAAATACTTGGTTTCAAGCATTATTACTTATTTGGGTGAATGTTAACTTTTTAATTGCCTTTATTTGAACTATTTTTAATTCTTGAAAGCTAATCCCTCGGCAGGGTAATTGTGAATCAAAGGTTTTGCGAACGAATTTTCATCTCTTTTTCTTTTCTTACTTTAAGAAATTAAGTTCAATATTTTTTTTATTTAACTCCACAAGTACGAAACACAGCTTTTATCAAACCATGTACTAATTAAAACTCATTTCCCTATAAGTTGTTGTATAAAATAAATATCTTTTGAATAAAATTGCAATTGCAAAGCCTTGTGACAAGAAATATAGCACTGTAGCAAGTTAATTCCTATTTGCATCTGTAATAGGCTACCGAAATCTATTTACAAGTAAAACGTATGAATGAATATATTCTATACCAATAATTAAACCAACCAATCCAATCTGTAACCAATAATTAAGATTACAATAACCAACAGGGAAAAAATAGAAATTCTATTCTGAAATTGAGGTCTTCTGTCGCAAAATTATACATTGATTTTTCCAACTCTACAGAAGTATGAAGATTATTAAAAAAATACTTCGTTAAAATATCTATATTTTGTTACGGAATTATTAATAGATCTAAACGAAACAAAAAATCTCTAAAAAGGTGGTTATTTACATTAAATAAAATTGTATTTAGCTAGACTAAACTAATATTTATTTTGTTAATTTTGGAGTGTCAATACATGCAGATCAAGGCACTAAGCTTTTAAATGTTGATTATGAATCATTTATAAAAAATGTCAATCATTAAATATTTCGTTGTTTCTGAGTTAATAAATGATCCTGATTGAAGAAAGCCACTCTTGTATGTTGAATATTTACTCAGTGCTAATTTAAAATTAATTTTTAGAGAATGTCCCTAGGTGCAAAAGCTACCCCATCTATAGGCACAATGCCAGTATTCTGTCTCTAGTACACACAACTGCACATTTTAATTGTAAAACAGACACTCACGCGCCTGATATTTAACTTTCAGTTTTGTCAATTTACATTCTGTTGGAGAAGATAGCGCGCTTTATGTAAATCACTTGGTTTCCATTTCTCACCGATAGGGTGCCTTTAATAAATATCTTGCTAAACTGTAATAAAGTGCTCTTGTTATGTTTTTACTCATGCCTAAGTTCATTGACCAACCACAAATCCGACATTTGGTAGCAGAGCGTGGTTTGGATTCGTCGGGTTTGTTGGTTGGTGGTCATTTAAGTGTAAATGCTAAATTTTTAATTAGCGTGTAGTTGTGAGGCATTGGAACATGGATAGATATCCTGCTATACCAGTTTTGACAGGTACGAATTACCTGGTCTGGAAGCTAAAGATCGAGTCGGTGCTATGTTTGCGTGGACTAAGCGACGTCATCAAAGGAGATACGCCTACCGATGAAACTAAGCAGTCTGAGTGGCCCAAGCAGAACTTTGAGGCAGTAGCCTACATCAAACTGTCCTTGAGTGATGAGCAAGCATTACAATACGCCAACGAGTTGAATGCAAAACAACTGTTGGGTAGCATTGCAAAGAACTTTACCGGTACTTTAGAGGATAGAAAGCTTGATGCTGGCAACGAACTTAGAAGTTTACAACTTGTTGATTCAGAGTCTGTTCAAGACTATGTTGCAAAAGGCTTAAGTGTTAAGTGTGCTTCACTCGGACTAACGATATCTGATAGAGAGCTGGTGTTCTATACAGTGCGTGGTCTACGAGGCAAGTTCAGCAAGATCCGGGAGATGTTGAAGACTCAACGTGAAAAGACTCTTGAAGAGGTCATGGAGGTTTTACGAGAGGAGGTATTGGAGCTAAATCGGAATCCGAGGCAAGAAGGAGCCTACATGACTGGATCTGTGCAGCGACGCCGTAAGGATAGTGTGATCTGCTGGAACTGTCACAAAAGAGGACATCTGGCGAGACAGTGTTTTCTGAAGAGAAAGACAGAAGTACAGAACAAAGAGGAAAAGGGCAAGAAGCATCCCTTTAGACGCAAGCCAGACTCTAATCCAGCATACAAAGATCGCCGAGAATGTGCCCTAACCGCTGCTGATCAATCTGCTGGAGGTATGTCTGATATTTGGATACTTGACTCGGGTGCTAGTTCGCATATGTCAAACAATATTAAGTGGTTTAGTGACTTTAAAAGTAATCACGGTTTAGTTCTTCAGGCTGGTATTGATAGCAACTTGAAATCCGAGGGTATAGGTGTTGTAAAAGCTAAACTTTGTGATGGTTCTGCAATTAGTATGGAAAATGTATTACTTGTTAATGACTTAAGAAATAGTTTGTTGTCTTTAACAACGTGGTAAATTTTAATTTCACGGTACTGCTTGGCGCGGCTCCAGAAACAACAACAACTTGGCGAAACTCGCGTGTTTCCGCATTGCCAGATTCCTTTCCGCCGATGCAGTAACCCTAGTTACTTTTGAAAAAAAAACCAGACTCAGGGTTTTGGTTTGCTTTGGGCAACACAAAACAAACTTTACACTACACAATGGGCTAGTAGAGGCAATCCAGTTTACTTTCGTTTGAATTTTCGTAGGACTAGAGCTACACGAGTGGGAATCCAGTTTATGTAACGACACGGCAAGGTAAATACAAACAGAACCAAAAGTTGTTTATTCTACGAGAACATTATGTGGACGGATCAACAAGAACACAACAGTTACAACAGGTCGCAGTTAACATGAGCGGAATCAGTATGAGTAATTAAACTGTGACGTCCCACATATGTGACATCCCTTTCTTCACATTAAGTATGAAATTACTTTAAAATTCTATTACAACATTTACACGTCGAGACATTAAACATATTTAGAATGAGTTAGCTACAAAACTTAAATTTACGCAAAGTTTAAAATCCATATCGTTCCGGCTTTCTCACTGCCCTTCCAGATCTTGTCGTAACACAAGTTTCATTCCCTGCACCGGGAGACGGAATGCTGGGAACAGGTTGGTCAGCAGAACTCGGTGGCTCACTCTGAACACAAGGCAAGTCCTTATCATCGGAGCAACGGACGTGGTAGTTTGTGTAGATGACGATTGAGTAGCATCTTGACTATGCAGAGCTCTTAAAAACCAAGAATTTCTTCGAAATACTCGGCCATCAGACATCTTGACCATATACGATCGAGAAGTAGGTCCTGTAGATACAATCAGCGCTGGCTTCCACTTTCTTCGTTTAACGCGCAACAAGACTTCCTGTCCCACCGACAGAGGTTGTTGAAGTTTGGTTCCTCTGTCATGATGTTCTTTATACTTGTTTCTTTTTTCCTGTAGTTTACGACTGACATTTTGTATTAGTTGAGGTTTCAACAATTTTTCATGGATCAAAAGAGTTCCTCTAGTTCTTCGGCCCATCAGCCTCTGTACTGGTGACCCAAGGTTACCGTTAGGCGTATTCCGTTGATTGAGAAGGGCAAGATACATATCAGATTTATCAGTCGCACATTTCATCAGAAGGAGCTTTGCTTCCTGGACATATCTCTCTGCCAGTCCATTGGAGCGTTTGTGATATGGACTCGAGGTTTCAACTGAAAAATTCCATTCCTTTGCAAAATTCTGCATTTCTCTGGACACTAGCTGAGTACCCTCATCACATCTCAAGGTATCAGGAACTCCATGAACTGCAAACCATTTCTTCAGGCACTATGTATAACACTACATGATGTTATGCTTGAAAGCACCGAAAAATCGAAGAACCCTGAGTAACTATCCGCAATCACAAGATAGTTGATTCTTTCTAACTGATAGATATCAGCACCAACAATCTGCCAGGGTCTCTCAGGACTTTTATGTGTCAAAATAGGCTCCTCCGGCTTGTCCTTCTGGTGATACTGACAAGCACGGCAAGTCTGAACATGTTGAATGATATCATCATTCACTTTATGCCAGTATACATTTTCTCTAGCTCTACTTAAGGACCGTTGGATTCCTAAGTGCCCTCTGTGAATTTCTTTTAAAGTTGCATCCTTCAATTTCAATGGAATAACGACCCTATCACCTCTGAAAATTATATCTTCATAAACTGCAAACTCGTCGCGGAAAGTCCAATATTTCTTCAAACACTCGGGTACTTTCTCAGTAGTGGCAGGCCATCCTTCTAATATTTGAGATTTCAGTTGTGACATTTCTATGTCTTCAACAGTAGCAGTTTTCAATTCTTCTATTTTAACAGGGGTCATTGGTACACAAATGTGAATTTCTATTCGTTCAACATCAGAGGTATGTGTTTCTCGAAGGTGACAGTCTCTGCTTAGAGTATCAGCAATAAACAGTTCAGTACCCTTTTTATAAACTATCACAGGCCTGTAAGACATCAGATCAAACATGATTCTCTGTAGTCTAGGTGGGGCACAATGTAGAGGTTTTTTGGCAATGGAAACCAATGGTTTGTGGTCTGTTTCCACCGTTAGACTTTTGCATCCATAGACATACTGATGAAATCTTAAGCAACCAAATTTGATTGCAAATGCCTCCTTTTCTATTTGTGCATAGTTTTGCTGGGTTTTGTCCAAAGCCTTAGTAGCATAAGCCACTGGTCTATCTTCTTGCATGAGCACAGCACCAACAGCATATCTGCTGGCATCTACTGATAAAACTATGGGTGCATTCGCATCGAAATACTTTAAAACAGGTAGATTCATCAGTTGTGATTTCAAATTATCAAAAGCATGTTTGTGCTCTGGTAGCCAACACCAAGGAACATCTTTTTTACACAATTCTCTTAGAATGGTAGTACTATCTGACAAATTTGACAGAAACTTAGCTAAATAAGTGATCATTCCCAAGAACCTTTGCAAACTTTTAACATCAGTAGGCTCTTTTAGATCTCTAATGGCTTCAATTTTCTCTGGGTCAGCCTTTAGTCCTTCGGATGTGACCAAGGAACCTGACTGTATTAACCGAAAATACACACTTTTCATCATTAAGGGTCAATCCGGCATCTTTAAAAATGGCCATGACTCTGCTCGTCGTTTCATCAACTGCCACTTTAGTTGGAGCGTGAATGAGAATATCATCCATAGCCACCTCGACACCCTGTATGCCAGCCAAAAGTTGTTCCATCACTTGCTGAAACACCTCAGGAGCCGAGGCAAGGCCCATTGGCATTCTTAAGTAAGAGTATCGACCCCAAGGAGTAGCCATTGTGAGGTACGCGCTTGACCGTTTTGTTACAGGTAGCTGCCAAAAACCCTTTCTGCAGTCAAGCAAAGAAAACCACTTGGAATTACCAATACGAGAAGCCACTTCCTCCAAAGTATTCAATGGGTGATGACGCCTTTTTAAATTTCTGTTGATACTAGATGGATCAATACAGACTCTAATTTTACCTTTTTGACGCACTACCACCATAGGCGACACTGCAGGGGTGGGCTCTCTAACCGGCACGATAATGCCTAGTTCCTGCATTCTATCCAACTCTGTTTTCACATTGTCTCTGAGAGAATGAGGAACTCTACGAGCAGGGAAAATTTCAAGTGCAGGGTTTTCGACTAGGTCTATGTCATAAATAAAGTTTTTTATGCATCCAAGCCCATCTTCTTGCTTCATTAAATTATCTGCCAAACCCAGACTTTCAATTCTTTTAATGAGTTTCAAAGTCACACAGGCATCTTTACTGATTATTGTCTGAAAATCTCCATTTACAACCAAAAACTTCAAGACATAACTTTCATTTTTTACATGGACTTGACCAGAACACTCACCCGCAACCTTTAATGAACTATTGCTATAAGTGATGATATTTCTTACAGTAGACGGTCTAACTTTCAAACCTGCCTGCTTTGCATGATGCAGCGACAAAACATTACACTGAGCTCCAGTGTCCAACTTTGCCCTCACAACACAACCGTTGTCAAAAAGCAAGTCTTCATACCAAGACAATTCGGGTGATCCCCCTTTTGACATTTCATGCACAACAAAATCACCAGCTGCTCCTATATTACCAGTAGAATCTAATGTCGACACCTGCTTCGCCTTACAAAATCTTGAATAATGTCCTGTTCTTTTACAAGTGTGGCATACCTTTTGAAATGCTGGGCACTTTTTCCAAGCATGTTTGGTGCCACACCGTGAACACGGCTTAGTCGAAGAGGAATTTTGGGAAGAATTATGGACTTTTTTCCTCACCACATCAACCTGAACAGGGTCTGATTTCAAAGATGTAAGTTGAACTCTAGCTTGCTCAGCAGCACGACAAAATTGAACAGCTTTATCCAAGGTCAATTCATTCACCGATAACAAATGAGCTCGATCACTGTCGTGTAAAACTCCAATAACGATTCTGTCCATGACCAAACTGTCCCGCAAGGTATTGAAGTCACAAGATTGGCTTTTGCTCAGCAACTCTGTGCAAAAGTCATCAAACTTCTGGCCCGCAACTTGGATAACCTGGTTGAATACGAATCGTTCATAGGTGATGTTGACTTTGGGAGTGAAATAATTGTTGAACTCTGTTATTAGTAACTTCAAGTCTACCCGCTTATCTTCCGGAAAGGTATTGAAAACATTGATGGCGTCTTGCCCTATAGCAGACATGAATATAGCTACTTGCACGTTGGCGGCCTTTTTATCCAATTCTGCAACCAGTGCGTACCACTCGAACTGCTGCAACCAGTCCTTCCATTGCTTGGAACAGTTCGTACCAGCTGCGCCCAGCAGCAACGGAGGCGGTAATCGAGCATTAGCTACAGCCATATTGTTCAGTTACTCGCTTAAAAGTTAAATACCTTTGCCGTCGTTTAAAACTTTTTTCTTTTTAACAATACATCGTTTCGGCACCATGTACCGACACGGCAAGGTAAATACAAACAGAACCAAAAGTTGTTTATTCTACGATTGATTGATTGGTTGAAATATGAGATATGTGCTCGCCCAAAGGCATTATTCTACAGTACTGGTTTCCTAGGGGTAGCGGTCGTTACGTCCGCTATCGTCCGCCGCACTCGTAGCGTTACACGTGACGTCACGAAAACCTTTAACACACAAATTGATAGCGATGGTTTCCTAGCGGTGAGTTGATCGTAACCGGAATCCATCGTTACGACCGTCACGGCCGCTATGCCCACGCGGGATATTTTTTCACCGGATTTTATCGCCGTTACGTTCGTGATTTGCGCTTCAATATGGAGGATATAACTTTTTGGACCCTCGAAAGGGAAGAAATTTTAATTGATTTCGTCAAACAACATGATTGTTTATATAATTTAAAGAATAAAAATTACAGGCAATCACAGCTCAAAAAACATCTGTGGAAGGAAATTGGGACGATTTTGAAAACTGATGGTACGTATAAAAGTTTTTTTTTTTTAATAAACTTAGACATTTTTCAGATTACTTTTGTTTTAGAGAAGTTTTTCATATTATAAATCTCGTTTATCATGTTCATGTTTTACTAGGTATTTGCAAACCTATTAAAATTTATTTTAACCATCTAGAATTTAGAGCAAAGACTTGGTTAATTTTTCTGTTGGCTTTAAACATGTTTCAATGTTAAAAATCAGCTTCAACATTATATTTTAAGTTCGTACTTGTTTGTAATATTAAATTATTTTTGTGCTTAACTACCTATTCAAAAATGTATTTTATTATAAGTTATCAGGACATATGCAATAATATTGTCCAAGAGATATCTGCATTTAGATTCATTACCACACTTGTGGGGATTGATTTTGAGATTGCTTAAAATCCAGGAAAGGAGTTAATTTGTTTGTTTGACTTCCTTCCAAAACTTTTCAACCCTTTTAAACAGTTTAACATTCTTCATGATTTATATTCACATTTCTGATTAAATGAATTTGAAATGTTATTACAATAGTTGCAACAAAAAGTAATTTCTTTCTAAATTTTGTTTACTGGATAAAATATACATTCACAAAAGGTGAATAGGAAAGTGTAGAAAAACTATTACACCATTTTAAATGTAAAAACATTTATTTACTGGACATATATTTACAAGAAACAAACATCTACTATAACGATAAATATGAAAAATAGGTATTACAGTCGAACCTTGTTAACGCGAACTCGCTTAACAAGTTAGCGTTAACAGGGTTCGACTGTAGTAAGATAAGATATTTAAGAGTAAAGATATTTTACGTTTATATTTTAAGTTTTCTGTAAAGATATTTTAGAAATTAAGATTTTATATTATTTTGTTACTAATGTCGGGAAGCATATTTTTTTTGCCACTCAACAGCCCCAGGTCCATTGAAATAGTCCTTGAAAATATTTCTAATTTGGACACAACTTGCAGTTGTTCTTACATTATCCGATCTCATACTGATCATATTTTCATTCGGCAATTGCACAGGATCCTCCAAGTGCCGTTGTCCTGGGGCAAGAACTTTGTCCTCTCTCAGGATATTATGTAAAATGCATGCACAAATTACCAGCTTCTCCGTTGTACTCGGATCAGTTGCAATAGGCTGAAAAAACACCCTGAAGTAGTTGCATAGAATGCCAAATGCATTCTCTGTTGTTCTTCTCGCCCTTGAAAGCCTGTAGTTGTACACAGCTTTTTTTTCATCATGAAGGGACTGTGGCCGGGGATAAGGCTTCATTAAGTTTTCGTGTAGTGCAAAAGCCTCATCCCCAACAATCACATGTGGCAACACCGTTTTGATTCCTGGCAAGGCCGTCGGTGCAGGAATGCCAAACATGTGGCTTTTTATTCGCTGCCCTATAGTACTTTTTAGGAATATTCCAGCATCTCCCTCCTTTCCATAGGATCCTACATCAATTGCCAAGAATTTGCAGTCGGCATCCACAACAGCCAGAATCACCATGGAGAAATATTCCTTGTAGTTATAAAAAAGTGAGGCACTGTTCTTTGGGGCTTTAATGCGGATGTGTTTTCCATCTATGGCGCCTACACAGTTAGGGAAGTTCCATTTCAGCATGAAATCGTTGGCAGTCTTTTGAAGAAGTTCTGTCGTCGGAGTTGGTAAAACCTTGTTCGCAAGCCGTTGTATGATGGCTGTTGCGGCTTCCTTTATGATGGTGCTTATCCAGGAGTGACTCACTCTGAATTGGAAAGCTAGGGATCGAAGGGATTCTCCTGTTGCCAGATGCCTATAAGAATTCAAAAAGTTACTTACACTGGTCATATCTATATGTATCGTTATGCTAAAACATGGTTTCTCAATGCAAAACTAGTTTTGAATGGATAATCTTGATACTGACTTAATTGTGAATTGAGGAACATTTTCAAACTGTTCTAGTATTTTATATAATTTCGAGTTTTAATAGTATTTTTTATATTTAACAGGTGACAGTTGCAGCAAGCATTGGAGCTATTGCCGGGACTATTACAACCGGCGGAGGGGAAAACCCATTACAGGATCCTGCGGGGACGCTGGTAAAAAGAGGTCTGTCCTGATGTCGTTCTTGGACAGTGGCCCTTGTTCTCAGAAGGAAAATACATTTTCAAATGTACCTCCCCTAGACGTCAGCTGTTCGGGCACCACCAGCGAAGCCCAGGATCCTGCAAGCGAAGGGCAAGATGAGGACAACAACGAAACGCTTGTTCATGACGAGGAACTTGAGCCTCCAAAGAAAAAAACCAAGGTTAACCATGCAGATGAGAGGCTGCATTTACTCAAGGAGCTGATCCAGCAAAGGGAACCGACAAACGATAGTGCTGTGGACTTGTTTTATATGAGCGTTGCCACAACTGTAAAAGGTTTACCATTGAGAGAGCAGATGCTCCTTCAAATGGATATTTCTAGTTTGGTTGGAAATGCAGTGATTAAGAACATTGACTCTGGTTCAAGCCCTTCAATTAGTATAGAGTATGAAAGCCAAGATATACAAGACCTTAATGATTCTGTTAGTTTTCGTTAGTAGTTAGTTTGTACCAGGTGGCCCAGCGGGTAGTGTTTGAAACAAATGAAAAAATAAAAACAAATAAGAGACACAAGAAGAATTTAATGACGTTTATTGAAAGGACATATTGGGCAATTAATGATAAAGAGGTTGGAAGTGCCCGCCATCTTTAACAAGGACAGCAGTTAGGCGGTTCTCGAATCCAACTATACTCCTTACAAATACCTTCCTCCATACTCCTTTTGTTTGGTCAATTCTTTTTGTGGGAAGCTTTTTTTTTAGCTTTTGTGGGAAGTTTCACAAAGAGAATTGGCCAAACAAAAGGAGTATGGTTGGATTCGAGAACCGCCTAACTGCTGTCCCTGTTAAAGATGGCGGGCACTTCGAATCTCTTTATCATTAATTGCCCAATATGTCCATTCAATAAACGTCATTAAATTCTTCTCGTGTCTCTTATTAGTTTTTATTTTTTCATTTGTTTCAAACACTACCCGCTGGGCCACCCGGTACGAAGTACAAGTTTGTTTTAATTAATAAAAAAGTATTTAAAATGTGTATTTTACTTAGCTGAAAAATGTTTCTGCTTCTAAAGTCTGCTAAAAGCCAGGTTATTAGGTAAGCTATTAAAATTTGCAATTAAATTTTGTAAATACCTTTAATGCTAAAATTTGTATGTATATATGAGCATAATTTAGTAATCTGATAACATAAGTAAGTTTGCACAGTAGCAGGCCTTTCAAGTGAAATTATCCTGCACTAGTTAAATAAAATTTAAATAACTTGATGAAATTTAATTTTCCCCTCTCAAAATAACCCAATTTTTGGATCCACCATTAAGTTTATACAAAATGAATGAACGAAAGTTCTGATTTAAAAAAAATACAGGTACTCACCTCATAAAAATGCACAGCTTTTCTTCTGGGCAAATCGGGGTTTTGTGGCGATTGCATGGCTTGGTGGTTAAATCTTGGCGAATATGATTAAGAACATAATCAAAAAGACCGGGTGTTAAGCGAAAGTATTGGCGAAATTTTTCTTCATTCGACACCAAATGCCGACGTACAAGTATAGTAAAGGCCCCTTCAGTTGGCCTGTTCTTGAATATTGCGCTTTCTTCCGACCGGCAATTCTCGATGTCAAAATCCTCATCCTCCATTAGTATTAATAAAGCAAGGAACTCGCAATCTGATTTCGATCTCGACATTCTTGACAAAGTTCACGATGGATAAAGATCACGTTGCGCTGTGGTGTAACGTTTCTTTTCACCTCTCTAGGAAACCAAGCTAGTCAATCGCAACGGTAGCGCCACAAATCTGTGACGTCATGGGTTCCGCTACGAGTATAGCGGACGTAACCACCGCTACCCCTAGGAAACCAGTACTTACGAGAACATTATGTGGACGGATCAACAAGAACACAACAGTTACAACAGGTCGCAGTTAACATGAGCGGAATCAGTATGAGTAATTAAACTGTGACGTCCCACATATGTGACAGTTTAGTTTGAATTATTGTCGCACTAGAGCTACACGAATGAGTGGCAATCCAGTACGCACGCGTTTGGGGGTACGGGCAATTATTTTTTCCCTAAAGCCCATTTCACACCTTGTCACAACTACTTGCAACTCCCATAGGACACCATGCATTTAAAAGTTGCACTCAAGTCGTGAGATTTTTTTATGCGAGCACGAAAAAATCTCAAGTTGCATGTACCATTAGCCAATCAGAATACAGTATTTGTTTGGCTACATTGTGGCGAACTAGACTTCGCCAACTGGTTGTTTATTTACTTTTTAAGACGCCAACTTTCCTTGCTTGCAAAAAATGCAAAAATCTGCGCAATTATAAATAGGTAGTAATTGGACGGAAAATATGGAAATTGATCTTATTAATGAGGTTCGGAAGCATAAATTTCTGTACGATGCAAGCGATGCCCTGCAAAAAAGATGAAACTTGCCAAATTGTGAGATAAATTATTTTTTGTGGAAACCCGAAAAACCAGGTTTCCTCAAGTTACGAGTTGCAGTTGCATTTAGTTGCAACGGAATTGCATGTAGTTGTGCAGGTGTGAAATGGGCTTAAAAAAACATCAGTATCCAACATGGGGCAGTATTGTAGGGCCCATTGAAAGCCTAAATACTCGTTTGGGGCCCCGGGCAATTTTGTTTTCTCTAAAAAAAACATCAATATCCAACATGGGGCAGTATTGTAGGGCCCATTGAAAGCCTAAATACTCGTTTGGGGCCCCGGGCAATTTTGTTTTCTCTAAAAAAAACATCAGTATCCAACATGGGGCAGTATTGTAGGGCCCATTGAAAGCCTAAATATTGGTATGGGGCCCCGGGCAGTTTTGTTTTACGAAGCAAAACAAAAAATTTAAAGTAAAAAAATTTAGTTTTATTCTTTCAAAACTGAATGATAGCTAGCCGTCCAGCCATTTTCAAACCGATAAAAAATTCAGAATTTTAATACGCACCATCCATAATAATCGGATGTTCAAAAGCCAAACGTAACCCCAAACGTAATGACGATAGAACAAAAAGAAATTTATTAGAATAAAAATAATTCCGTGCGCACAACATCCGCGCAACCTAAATACCACGCAAGTATTACCAGCGCCGGCGATTGGTCAAAACTAATTTAGAACAAATAAATCCCACGCGCCTAACATCCGCGCAAGTATAACCAGCGCCACCTAGCCACAACAAAGACGCCACAACGCATTTCACCAGAAAATGCCGCATCACCAAAAATAATTGTTTATCGCTCCCTACAAAAGCGCCAAATCCCTTGGCGACAGAAGTACCGTCAAATTAAAATTAACCAACAACGTTAATGCAAAAAGGTTTTAACATTATTTCTAAAGATGACAAAGTGTTTATAATTGATAGTTTTGGTAATACTATATTAACTGCTAAACTAATGAATAATCGTTTGGAAATAGTCATGACTCCTAATGTAATCACTAAGTCATGTGTCGTTAATCATGCTGAGAAAGTTGATGCTGGTCTCTTGTGGCACAAAAGATTGTCCCATTTGAATTCTGATTATATTTCTAGGATGATCAATGCAAATATGATTAACTGTAAAGATCTAAATGTTGATAGTAACTTAACTTGTGATGCTTGTAACATGTGTAAAATTAAATGCAAACCTCATAAAAGTATTGAGTATGACCAAAGTAATTCAATTTTGGAATTGGTACATGCTGATGTCTGTGGGAAAATTGATGAATCTTTAGGTGGGTCTAAGTATTTTTTAGTGTTAGTCGATGACTATTCTGGGATGTATTTCACTTATTTTCTTAAATATAAAAGTGAAGCTCTAGATAAATTTAAATTGTTTAAAGAAAGATATGAAAACATGTATAATGTAAGGATTAAGCGGTTGAGATCCGATAATGGTGGGGAATTTCTTAATCGCGAGTTCAATGAATACTTGGCTCAATCAGGAATAGTGAGAGAGTTAACTGTTCCTTTTAACCACCAAAGTAATGGTAAAGCTGAAAGGGCTATAGGGGTTTTAGTTAATCGTGCAAAAACGCTACTATACGATAGTCAACTACCTCTAAGTTTTTGGGCTGAGGCCATTGCTTGTGCTACGCACGTTTCGAACTTAACATATCGCAAAGGGAAAACCGCGACTCCTCATGAACTATTTACAGAGCGAAAACCTAACTTGAACTACTTGAAGGTATTCGGTTGTTTGGTATATTTTCATATTAGAAAGTCTTCGCGAGGAAAGTTTCAACCCTCGGGTAAGCGTGGCATAATGTTAGGTTATTCCATACAAAGACGTGGATTTCGAATATATGACATACAAAGTCAGAAGGTAATTGAAGAACGTTCAGTAAATTTCAATGAGCAAATTAATGGTAGTGTT
Source organism: Oedothorax gibbosus (assembly GCA_019343175.1). NCBI lineage: Eukaryota > Metazoa > Arthropoda > Arachnida > Araneae > Linyphiidae > Oedothorax > Oedothorax gibbosus. The sequence continues at coordinate 8,577,502 of CM033272.1, forward strand.
TTTCTAAAAAATAATCCTTGTGAACTAACAGCTATAGATAATTTGTTTCAGAATATGAATAGTGGTTATGACAACAAAGATTCAGGTGTAATTGAATTTAATCTGGAACCGAATGGTCAATCGCGGAATTCTAATCCTAATCACTCTAAGAAACCAGGTAGACCGTTGGGTTCGACTAACGAGAAGAGACAGGAAGAATCTGACCAGCGTAGATTAGAAGATGAAAGACGCGCGGTAGAGTTAAATCTTCGAAGATCAGAACGTTTAAAGGGGAAAGAAAGTGTTAACTTAACTTCCGAAGACATTCCTCAGAATATAGCCGAAGTTAAGCAAAGTAAAAATAAATTAAATTGGGAGTGCGCAATTCACAGGAAGAATTAAGATCTCTAGAAAGACATGATGTTTTTGAAATTGTAGATAAACCATTGAATTCGAAAATTATCAAAAGTAAATGGGTTTTTTCTTTAAAGGACGGCATTGACAGTAGTCAAAAACGGTACAAAGCAAGACTTTGTGCTGCTGCTTTTAATCAAGTTAAAAATGTAGATTACTTTGAAACTTATTCACCTGTGGTGAATATTGACTCCTTGAGAATATTACTAGCTATTGCTGCCAAGATTAATTTAGATATTAAATTTTATGATATAAAAACTGCATATCTTCATAGTAATTTAGATGAGACTATCTACATGTCATTGCCTTCGGGATGTGAAAAACAGTTTGGTGAGGATAAAGTATGTAAATTAAAGCGAAGCCTCTATGGGTTACCACAGTCGAGTAGAAATTGGTACCTAAAACTAAGATCTAAACTCTTAAAAATTGGATTAAATCCTCTTGTTTCTGATAGTTGCGTGTTTTTATTAAACGACAATGACAGTTTTGTGGTAATTTGTGTTTACGCAGACGATTTGGCTGTGTTTAGTAATGATTCTAAGATTAGAGATCATATTTTAATGAAACTTAAAGGTGTATTCGATTTGAGAGAAACTACTAGTTCAAATAAATTTTTGGGAATTGAAATTAACACTTCCGCTACTGGAATTTCCCTCTCGCAGAAAGAATATATTGATCATTTATTGAATAAGTATGGTTTGGATCAATGCAAGAGTGTGAAACTTCCAATAGCGAAAGGTGAGGATAGGTGTTTCGATCCAACAGATCAGTTGGTAGATCAAACGGAATATAGAGAATTAGTTGGTGAACTATTGTATCTTTCAAATCGGACGCGACCTGATTTATCTTTCGTGATGTGTTATTTATCTCAATTTAACCAAAGGCCAGAAAAGCGCCATTTTATGTTATTAAAGAAGGTTTTGAGATATCTTAAAGGTACTAAAGATAAAGTGTTATTTTATGATAAGTATATTAGTTATGTTCAAGCTAGCTCAGATGCAAGCTGGGGTAACGCCACTGGTGGAAAGTCATTCTCAGGAGGTATTATTCTTATTGGTTCATCTCTAGTAAGTTGGAATAGCAACAAGCAACGATGTGTTGGCTTGTCGACATGTGAGGTGGAGTTATTTTCTATATCAGAGACTGTCAAACAATTAACATGGATAACAAACTACATTAAAGAATTGGGTTTTTCAGAATTTGTCCAAGAACCTGTTATTGTGTCTTCAGATAGTACACCTGCGATCAATTGGTTAAATGGTTGTAAGTCTTCAACTAAAACCAGACATGTTAATTTAAAGTTTCATTTTGTGAAGGACTTAATAGAAAGTAATGTTATTAAGTTAAACTATGTGAGTACTAATGAGATGGTTTCTGATTTTATGACGAAAGCTTTGTCAATTTATAAATTGTCATTTTGTATTAAAGAAGTTAATTTGATTTAGTTTTATAAAAATTGTTTTTGTATTTACATAATTCGCAGGTGGAGATTGTTGGAGAAGATATAGCGCGCTTTATGTAAATCACTTGGTTTCCATTTCTCACCGATAGGGTGCCTTTGTATAAATACTTGCTAAACTGTAATAAAGTGTTCTTGTTATGTTTTTACTCATGCCTAAGTTCATTGACCAACCACAAATCCGACACATTCAATTCATAAATATCACATAGAATCTATAGCATTTCGTTTTCCAAAAGCTTAATAAAGTAGTACTTTAATCCCTCATTAGCGAAATTTCTCTTCAGTAATCTTATCATTCATTAAATGATTAAATTTGCCTAATGAGCCTTACATAATGTAACTATAAAATCCGAAAACCCACAAACCTCTTTTAATTAGCTATACTAAAATAAGATAGTTAATACTGTCCCATAATCCTTGTTATACAAGTATAAACAGGACATATCTATTTACAGTCGCAGAATACCACGAATCCTAGATTATACGATGGAAAATATATGTGTATAAGACGTTGAAGAAATAACGCTAATATTTAGCCGTGTTTTTCTTGTTTCCAGCGGTCAGTTTAAAGACTTTTCAACTTATTATAATTTTTATGACGGAGTTGTTAGATTTAAATTTAAATATTGTTTGCTGAGGCTGTTTGTTTAATGTATTACTATTTAAAAAAGTTTTTGAATTGTGAATTGGCGATATAAAAGAGTTATTTACATTCTTTGAAAAATCCAACCGTAGCTACCAGTTTCGTAAGACACTTCGTATTAGAGTTAAAATAATTTACAGATACGTCCTTACAATGCGCCAATTATATTTTTACTTGTTGACGCAACAAGAATACTGTGAGGTTACTATTAGCTGTTTTTAAAACTAATATTTAGACATTTATTTAATATAGTTCTTAACTGAGATCCGTTTCTTTAGAATTATATTCGAAATCACAATGCTTTCAACTTTAAATTCCTAGCCGCTTGAAGAAAAATAATGATATCAAAACTTATTTCTTTAATCTCTTCACTCCCGAGTGAAATCTTACACATATATTCTTTATATAAGCATACGTTTTGCAAGGAATTTTGAAAAATATATCGTTAATATTTGCTAAGGGGCTATTCATTTAATGGAATATGAAGTTTAAAGTTTTAAAAATACACAATTTTCGGTTTTGCCAGTTTTTGTAACTAATTGTCCATCCAAGCATTTTTTTAAATGCGAAATATCTGATAAACTTATTGCTGAAAAACTTGGTTTTTGGAAGGCTTCTTTATCCTCGTTCTACGTCGTTTTTTGCAAATAAACGACTTGAAATTTTCCCTCCCCCCTCACCCAGCTGCTTAAGTAGTGGTTATTTTAAAAAGCTTGAACTTTCTAGTTTATAATATGCCAGTTCTTATTAAGAAAAACTGTAAACTGAAGTTGTGAAGTGAATTCTACAAAGGTTCACGCACTGTTAAAAAAAGTTCGTTACGACGACGTTACTACGTGGAGGCTTGAAACGTTTTCCGATTTTGCGGAGTACAGTTACGTATGTGGAGTGAAGAGGCTAAAAACACAAAAACACTATGACATTTGATGCACCTACAAGTGCACCATTATTTCATATGGCATGAGCGCTAGCTAAGTTTTTTTTCTTCTAAAAGCCATTTAAAGTTTAACTATATCGAATTTCGTGTGAATACAGTGGATTAAATATCTCAGAAAAAAACATAAACTGACAATACTTGTTGATGAAATATAAAGCGACGTTCACATTTCTTATTCCACCCCACAGCCTTAACGGGGCATTATGGATGGTCATCTTGGTAAGTTAATGTCGGGCATATTTCAAGGCAGCTGGGTAAGCAAGCTACATAGAGTTAAGAAGAAGATCGAGATGTTGGACAGGAAACAAAGTGAAGCCGTCAGAAAGTCGTCAAGCAACCCTGGTAAGCCAAAAAACCGCTCACTTAATGCTAATTAAATTCATACTGAAACACATCATTTTATTCATTAAAAAGCATTAATAAAAAATGACTATTTGCGCAGTTGTAGGCTGTAACATCAAGAAATCTGAATTTATACAAGATGGCGCCTTCACAGGTAAGAAAAATGCGTTGTAATAATAGTTTTTATTAAAGAGTCAAGTCAAGAGTTTTTATTAAAGAGTCATTATAGTTTTTATTAAAGAGACAAGTCGATGAATAAGCCTATACAAACTCTCCTGCAGAATAGCGCCAAATAGCTCGCCGAGACCATGATTGTCTGGGCTTACTTACAAAGAGATCGATGGCTTCACTTGGCAAACCGGTTTTGGTATTGGTTTTTGTTCGGCAGCATCTCTATCTTCTTCTTAATTCTATGGAAAGCTCAGACACAGTTCATGGTAACTAAATGTAATGTCCCTGCAAAACAGATAGTTATATTATAAGGCACTCTAACGATACAAGGATTCATTTCCCTGTGAACAATATTATTTCAGTACATTTTTAACTGTTATGATTGGTTATAGCTTTGGACGTTTCAAGACAGACTTCGCAGTTTTAGAAACCAGAATTTGTCTATGTTAAACACAATCTATTAAGTGTAAGTTGGGATTAAATAACGTTATATTGGCACTAGATAGTTTATATAACTCAAATCTTACGTTATGTTATGGTGAAATGCCCGATTATTGTTATATTACATGGGGGGGGGGGGGGGTAATCCGGATTTTTTTTCTTGGGGGGGGGGGGAAGGATTTTTTTAAAAATATAATTTTTAATAAATCGTTTTTAATCATTCATAATTTTAATTAAATAATTAATCTTAGCAACTCTTTTCAAATACTTGTTTGTAACTATTATTTATTAAAGACGTCTTTCTTTTATAGATGATTTGATATTAAAACAAATGAAAAAAAAGTGTACAAAATATTTTAATAATTTATAAATATAAAATATTAAAGACACTTAAGAGAGTAATCTCATATGTTTAAAAATGCAATGTGCAAAATTTTATTAATTTTCATAAGATCTGAAATTTAACAATATGAATTTGTTTTAACGTATACGTTTAAACTCAGATATTGCGTTTATTCATAAAAGTATGTTTAAGTTTATTAAGATTTTTTAGTTTATTAATCGTATAAAACCTAAAACGCAATTTTAGATTAAAAAAAGCTCATATTTATAATAGCGTAAAAATGGCACAAAAAGCTCCTTTTCATACTAAACACGTTTAATTTTTCGAAATCTAAACAAAGCATTTCAATGTTGAAGTAGAAAATTTACATTTATTTTGCCGAAGTAAAAATATTATATTTTAAGTATTGTATAAGTATACATGATATTTTATATATAACATATTTTAAATATTGTATAAGTATACATATACAAATTTTATGCAGCAATTAAAGTAAGTAAAACATCTAATTTTCTTTGTTTAATTTTGCTGAATCTATCAATTTTCTGGACATCCAAAGGGAGATATCTCTGTGTATTTAAAAGTGCCAATCCTGTTAGACGATCTTGGGTCATATTGCTTCTTAGCCAAGTCTTCAGCCTTCTTAAAGTTGAAAAGCTTCTTTCTGCTGAAGAACACTTAGAATTTTTAATATTTGATTTATGAGAGGGAAAATATCTTCATCGCATTGCGGCTTCCAAGGTAGATTTTTAATTTTTATTATTTTTTATTGGTTTAATATGTTTTATAAACACATGCAAATCAAAAATTGTGATTTCCAACCACTGTAGGAGAAGCTAAAAATCCCGCCGATTGGTGCTTTTGCAGCGAGGGTCTCAGAAGATTAGTTACTACGGCTGCCATTTTAAAAAAATCAATACCAAAAAAATCTGATTCTTGTATTTTAATACGTAATGAATAAGTATACAAAATTTCTAAACGATTTATTTATTCCTTCTCTTTTGAATAATCCTCTGAAACACGGTCAACATTCAGGTGGTAACACGTATCGCCACCCTTATAAACAGTAAGAAAATCTTGTCTTTGGCAGCGGTTATAAATAACAATGTAAATTTGATCAAGTATTAAAAACTTATCTATCAATCTATTTCATATAGATTAAAATACTAAATGTCAACTTAACTTTTCAATATTTCATTTAAAATTCTAGATATTTATCTTAAATTTTATACATATGCTTTTCTTTTTTTTCTTTCTCTTTTAAAAATAGCATTAGTCATTACCCCTATTTCCCTTAACTTAATTGTTTTGAGACTCCGATGACCCGGCTTTGCGTTAGTTCCTGAGAAAATGGAATTTAATAGATAACTACTATTTTTATTTTATACAAATTATATGTATTCTATATTAACAGTTTATTATTTTTAGCAACTTGGAAAACAAATCAGTATTTTATTGTTTAAAAAATAACGTTTCTATGATATACGAGTTTATGAACACTAAAAAAGACTGCACAAATTTCGATCACTGAAGACGACAAATTTTGATAATGTACCTTAAAAAAATAGGTTTGTACAAAATAACACTGAGTCACTGACACTTAAAACAGCTTCCACACAAGATGTAAACTTTTAAACACCCTAATGCAAAATAACCAAACCGTTAATTAATTTTTTGTTTAATTGATGCTATAAGAAGATGAAAATTTGTAAAATAAAATCTATCAATTTATCTATTCATTTAACGGAAAATGTACCGAGATGGAAAAATCTAATAAAACAGGAAGAATTTTAAACTAAAGTTGCAAATCTAGTAATATGAAAGAAGTCGATTTTTTTAATTGACCTTTCCTTAAGTTAGTTCTCTGATTTTACAGAAAATCCCATACAAAAAGAAACTGATTTAAGTTTTATATATCAAATCTGCAAATATACACACACAGTTTTACAAACTTTCCAAATTTGTAAACTTTTTATATTTAAGAAATTTAATTTGTTAAGGCATTTTTTAGACACAATAAAATATTCTAATTACAATGTTTTCTTTTAATATTCTCTTTAGAAAGTTAATATTAAACTTAAAGACTGTAGAGCAGAAATTAAACTTTTGGTTAACAAAATAGTGTGGAATTTCGAAGTTTATAAAAATTTTCTTACCTTCATAATGAAAGGTCGCTACACACTCTATATATAGTATTTTTGTAAGGGATGACTAGGCCGACGATTATTGGGGTAGGGGTGGGTAGGTACATATATATTCCGGCTTGTGTGCTTGATCAGAGACCCGCTTATAAGCCTTCGTCAAGTAAGACAGACACAGAAAGAATTTTTACTGTCACAGAGAAAGGAAGTACAGACGATTATTGGACTAATCATCTAAATTTTAGTTTGTTAACGCTTACTACAAAGCGATCGATGGCTTTACTTGGCAAACCGGTTTTTGTCCAGCAACACATCTGGTAGGTTCCTACCAGATGCAAGGTAAGGTAATCGTTTCCGGCTGTCTATTTCTAGCCTCCTTCAGGAGCTTTAACACAGCCAATAACGCCTCGTAATTTAGAACCCTGGTCAAGTGACGAGGTCGACACCTGAGCGGGCACCCAACGGAACTTCGAGCGACATCGTACGCTAACGCCGTCGGGACTTTGGACTCCACAAATTTAACGAGCACGTCTTACCCTGTGTACTCGGGCCCATCCGTGATGAGGATTTTTTCTACTATTTCCAGCACGGATCCGATTTATAGTATGACTGGCAGTAGGTGGGATGCGAACCCCCGCACTCCTGAGAAGGTTGAATCTCTAGGCTGATGCCTTAACCACTCGGCCACGGACGGGCCCCTACTAGATGTGTTTGTTGTATCGAACCTAAGCACGTGTGGTATCCCAATGGTTATTTCTTGTTTCTTTGTCTGGTTTTCTTTCTATACACTCCTTAGCGAATTCCTGGGAATATAACTACAATTGGGACCCATCTGTCCTTTTTAAAGAGCGAGTATTCTGTGTTCCAATTTGTTTTAAAAAGAAAACTTGTTTTCTAAAAGCATCGCTGGATAATTACTCTTTTTCGGTAAATTAAAAAAATCTTTGGGGGGGGGGGGGTAATTACCCCATTCACCTCCCGCTGGATCCGCCACTGGCGCGAGCAAAAATTAAGTATTACTCAGAGACATAAAATAGAATGGACTGCGCATTGGCAAACCTAAAGCGATCCCCTCATGGTCACGTGCTGGGGTAAGATTTTACCCCAGCACGTGATCGCGAAGAGTTGGCGAGTTTTTCCACAACGACTTGAACATATGAGGCCGACAATATAGTGGTATGAAAAAGAGGTTGAGAAAGGAACAAAGATGAATCGCTATTTCAATTCATTCACTGTTCAATTTAACAAACGTTCGACTTTTTAAATATCAATAACTCAAAAACTACGATTGCAAAAACAAGTTACTTTTTTGCCAATGTACTAAAAATAATCTACTACTAAGCTGTCAATGTTCAGACCATTAATTTATTTAACTTGGCCCAAAAGATAAATTAGAATTTTTACAGCGTTCACTTATTCATGAAGATGATTCTTCATCATAAAAGAGCTTTTATAATAAATTCCCTCGATAAAAAGTGTAGTTTATAAAGAACCCAATTACTTAAAGTATGCAGAACTAAATAAATGTTACCTGTGCAGTGTGAAAAATCCTTTTTTATGTTTACGCCACTTTTTACAATTGAAGAGCTGAGTGGAAGAACGTGCTAAGTGACATTTTTGAAAAAATTGAGATTTTTGAGTTAATGATTATGTTATTACCTCCTTTAAACATAACAGCTTTCAATTTTTTAGAAAACATTCGATTTCGTAGATTTTTCGTGAACGAAGTTGGTAGGTGCACGCGTTTTCGTCACTTTTTCAATGGAAGAACGTGCCAAGGATCCTTAGTATTTTCTTCCACCGAAATCGCCCGATTCCAGAACGATCGTTTAGTGGAAGAACGTGCTAAGTGACACGTTTGCGGGAAATTTTCAGACTTTCGCTTGCATTAATAGCAAAACAAATGGTTCTTTTGTATTTTTAATCCAAAGGAATTCAACAAAATGTAATTAATATTTCCTAATTAACTTTAATTATTAAATATAATCAATGAAATAAAATTTATATTGCGTAAAACTGGGTATTGAGTGCATTTAGCAAAATAGGAAAAAAATGCATTTTGATTTTAAATTTAAACGGAGTGAAAGGTTTTAACATTTTATAAAATATCGTCTAATTTGAATGTCGTCTGATTTTTATTGTAATAAACATAGATAATTTAGCAGCGAACAGATGGTATAATTAAAACAAAGTTGCACCTGCTCTATGGAGATCGCAGTTCGCGTTAAAACAACATTGCACCGAACATTCAAAGCATCTGGTTTGTTTAAAAAAATGAACCATGGGTACAAAAAAAATCGTTTTAAAGCCATTTTACGTTTGATCTCTAAAGCTATCGAATGCGTTTTGTGCAATGTCCTAAACTCCTAAAATTATTAAAATGGAATTAAGAAGCAAGCGGAAAGCTGAATTTTTGCTTGAAAGTGTGAATAGCAGCTTATACGGTAAATAAAAATTTAATCAAGATATTGCTTTGTTATGTAAAACTAAAATATTTTTATAATAATTGATGTAAAAATAAAGTAACAAAGTATAAAACGTTACAAGTTCTTAATATTTATTAAAATATCGATACCTTTAAAAAAGTACGATGCATCACGATTGTAAACATAAATTGTTTAAACGATCATCTTCTACTGTTGCAGAAATGCCGTAAATTAAAGTAGCTTTCTTAAAATTGATTAAACCCTAATTGAAAAGGAGAAAGAAAAACGTAAATAACCTTAGGATCTATATCTTGCCATACAACTAATTTTACTTTTTTTTTAATATCAAAGTTTGTTTTTAAATTCGATTATTCTTATCTTAAAACTATTTAAAAATTTATTTTGTGAAAACTTACATCTTGCATTATTATCTTTTTTTATAAGTCTTTTAAATTTAATATTTATTTTATTCACATGCATTTGTGTTTTTTTGACTATCTTTTTGTATACTTTTTATTAAGTTGATTTGACTTATAATTCTTTAAAGTATTTAGTTTATAATTTCAGTGATAATGGTATTTTTAAAAAAAATATTTTCAATTAAAAACTTACTCATCTAACATTAAGCAAGAAGTTCTAAAATAACTTACATAACCTACTTTCTTTTAACTTAAATACTCAAAGAAATCCTTATAGTAGTTACTGACGGACGAACAAAAAGTATAAGATAGGTGACTGATATCTTGAAAAAACTAGGGATGTGTAACACTATATATCAATACGCTCATTTAAAAGTTATATATACCTTATAAAGTATTTTCAATAACTTTCAAACCTAAAAAGTTCTATGGCAGCTACTCCTTGCACATGCACAATATTGTAGAAAACTTTATTTTGACGTCCGACTAGTACAGGGAACATGTGTATCAAATTTGAAGTCTGTATCTATTTTCGTTGTTCAGCAATACCTTTAAAACCCCAAAAAAAAAAAAAAATTATAGCAGCTTCTACTTGCGCATGCGCATTTTTCTCGAAAACCTTATTATGACGTCCAACAGGAACTAGGAACCCGTGTACTAAATTTGAAGTCCGTAGCTCTTTTATTTCGAAATGTAAAGTAGTTTCAGACAGACAAACGGATCAATGTAAAAAAAAAAATAATTTTTTTTAGAGTGAGCACCCTCCAAAACGTGTAGAAAGCACAAAATCTTCATTTTGGATTATTGACCCCCATCGCAATAATTTTATTACCTTATATTTTATATTAGGTAATTGAAAGTAATAACTTTAAAAATTGGACGGGTACAAAGGAAGTTGGGGGGGAGGGGGGTAGTAGGACGTACGGACAGAAACAAAACAGACGTACAGGCAGGTGGCCAAACACTATACATTGTAGTCATCGAATTTTTTACTTTCGAACCAAAAAAAGAATTTTCAAAATCAGGCACTTTGGATCGGAAATTGAAAGGGATATGGACGGACGGACAAAACGATGAAGGTACAGGCAAACAAAAAAAAAAGTATAAAAAAATACGTGAAGTTCTATCTTCCAAACAAAAAGAGAATTTTGAAAATCGGAATGTTAGTACAGAAATTATGAAATTCGTATGGATCAAATCGCACCGTACGCGGAAAAGAGACCTATCGCGAAAAAGACCATTCTTCAGGAGAGCCGTTCAAAGTTTCAGTAAAAATTCAAATGATCACAAAATCGTTCCAAATGAACCTAGATCAAAAATATTTGGCAGGGATATCCGTTTTATGAGTACCAAAAAGTATATGCAGTCATTTTTTACTTTAAATTTGCATTTGCTGAGATATTTTCAGATAGGTCTTTCTTTCGCGAACAAATTTGAACGATTTTGTTCGCGAAAGAAAGACCTATCTGAAAATATCTCAGCAAAGGCAAATTTAAAGTAAAAAATGACTATGCATACCTTTTTATACTCATAAAACGGATATCCATGCCAAATATTTTTGATCTAGGTTCATTTCGAACGATTTTGTGATCATTTGAATTTTTACCAAAAATTTAAACGGCTCTCCTGAAGAAGGGTCCTGAAGAATTTGCAGCTAAATTCATTCAAAATATTAAGAAAATTAATACTTATGACGAAAAGTCATTTATTTAATGCATATTTATAATCTTAAATAGTAAACAACAGTAACAACATATTTTTTAAATTAAATTGGGGAAAAGCTTGTTTAACCAATTTACTGAAGTTTATATAATAAGGTTTATCTATTATAATTTAATTACGATTATTGAAAAATTCCTACTGCAAATAAAATTCCTTTTAGCCTCCAAATAAATATATATACATATAATTAAAATCAAATTATCTTATCTGAATTTTTAATAAAACCAAGGAGCACACTTGTAGAAAGTCTATTTTAAAACATCCTGCTAGTTACAACGATTAATTTTCAATGGGATTACTAATGTTTAAGTTTATAATTAAAAAAGTCAAGAAAATACATTTCACTGTTCCATAATGAAGAACTGGACAATGTAACTATATTTCAAGAAAATAAAAAAATAAAGTTTCAGTTAAATAAGCATTTTAAATATCTAGTTTGTTTAGTTTCTTAATTGAAGAAATAAATAAATAATCAATGAACATAAAAATTTATCTTACCTACATCTAAACATACTTCTATAAATTCATTTGTACACTTTTATGTGTCTAATAATCTTTTAGATTCTATGGCCAGTTAAAAGAATGGAAATGATTCGATCAAACTACTTGTTATACTGTAGTCAAAATAATGCAGACGATTTAAAACTATTTATCGTAAAACATTAACTTGAAATATAAATAATTGGCATGCACTTTTTTAATCTACACAAATTTTATGTATTTTTGTATATAATTTTTGTATGAAATACCACAAATCAGAGCTTATGAAATGAGTTTTCTTAAATGAGTATTTTAAATAAATAAGTAAATATATAATTCACTTACCGACTTCAACCTTTTTTTAGTCGGCACTTCAACTGTAACTTCATTGCCGCCGCAGCTGCAAAACGCATAACGAAAAAACACCAGGTGCGATAGGTCTTTCTTTAATGTTCATTTTCATCCAAAAACGTTCGCGAAAGAAAGACCTATCTATATCGCTATTAATTGCAGCCGAACTATGGCTCGGATCGCTATGCCGTTTGCACCAATAGAAAGAAATTAAAATTTTGCATCCTATAGTAGTGTTATCTCAAAAAGTCAATTTTGGCCGATAGGTCTCTTTTCCGCGTACGGTGCGAAATATACCTAAATATGTCACTTAGCACTTCTTCCACTAAACGACTGAAAAAATCTGAAGCACTTCGGAGGAAGAACGTGCCAAGTGCAGGAGGCGTCAAGTGCGTTTTGTAAATGACGTGTTATTACGTAAAGTACGGCTAAGCCAAAAGCCACCAAGCATTTTGAAGAACCAAACTAAAATATCATGCAGAAAAAACTATGATTTTTTGTGAATGAGAGAAAAGTTGCAAACTAAAAACTTTGAAGCTCATTATCTCGTTTTCACCTTTTTGTCACTTAGCACGTTCTTCCACTAAGCTCTTCAATTAAGAACTACACAAGATTTGTGGCATCTTGTACAAGTTACTTTAAAAGATACCGCAATTAAAAATAGTTTTCTGCAAATGTAAGATTTTAAAAAAATTACATGATTAAGAATAATCCAACATTGGACGAATTTAATCAAATATTTATGATTAAAGCCAGAAGAAAAAATTAAGAACTATGGGGAAAAAATCGTCTGCAAAAACATTTTTAAAAAACGCCATGCGGCTGGATGCTAGAAACCAACGTGACTTGGGAACATATGTGAGTCACCATTCAGGTTTGCCAGCCTACTCTTATCTGGTTTTTAGGTCTGGCGCAAATTGGCATAGTTCTAACGAAACAGTAGCGATAAGTTTTTATATGTTGCAACCTTTCTCCTCTTGGCGATTTTCATGTTCGGTACGCTTTTAGAAGCTGCTTGACTATTGAATGAGCAGTCCATTCTATTTATGTCTATGGTATTACTACGTAAGCACGTGAGTTTAATTTCCAGGATTGTTAGTTGAATATCATTATTTTATTTTATTTATTGACTTCAAATCTTTATTTCATTTTGTTATACTGGGTTAGATATCTTCAACTCGATTTTAATTATATTCCCAAATCGGGAACAGCTATTATATAATTAACGTTCTCGACGGTTTGGCGATTTGCGTTATGTTGCCAAGCAACAAAAGTAACCAAATGTGGTAAACATTTCACTTCATATTTCATGCAAATCGATAGGTATAGCAACCCGGCCTACGTTAAATTTCGAAGTTCGTCAAAGTCTCTAATGAACAGAACGGCCATTATATCATAGCTATACCATGAACTGAATTTAATTGATGTTTACAATTGGTAAGAAACGAAGATATGGCGGAATATTTTCAAAGTTAATAAGGAGTTTGTACTTTATAAAACTTTTGCAGCCATACAAGATGATGCATGTCTGTTTCGTTTTCTTTCGTTTGTAATTACTGTACGGACTTGATGTATGACGATGTCCAAGAATTAATATTGAAACATGTTTTGGAGAATTTGGTGGTGTTTGCTACAATATCTAATGACAGTAGACGTGATAACTATTCTAGATCTGCGGAATACTTCTTCGAAATGCAATTCTTTCTCGTATAGCATGTTTGTGTGAGCAGCAGCAAATGAACAGTTCAACTGTTTTTTGATCCTTAAATATATCACGGGTCAGATTTTAATTTGTTTATGAAATTGGTAATTTTTTCAGGGGCCTATGAGAAAGCCTTTAAAGTCCAGGAAGAACCTAAATACAATCAGGCATCCACTTAATTTTTAAAAAAAAAATTATTGCTAATATCAGAATTTGATTAGATTATAATATCCTAATGATGTGCTGACTAGTGGAGAGGGGATCAAGTTTCATAAAATAAAAATTTACACTCTTAAAACAAACGAGCGATTTTAACTCAGTCGGAGTTAATTTCCACTCCTTTCCGGTGCCGAAAATGCACTTCTCCTATAGGAGTGAATTTCACTCTTTTGTTTTAAGAGTGTACATATAAAACAAATCACCGTTATTAAGGGTACACCCGTGCAACTCCGGGTTTATAAAGCGGGCAAATTTTGATACACAAATTTCAAATATGTGCGTATTTTCAACTCAAAGACTCGAATTTGTCTGATACGTCACTCTTCATCGAACGGAATGACGTAAAAAAAATCTGCTGTCATGGGAATATCTTTCTACATTCAGCTGCAATTCTGACAAAAGCCCTAGGTGAATTGAATCGCAATCCTTTGATCCTTATATTGAAAGACTTGGTAGGTTTAATCGTTAAAATCAGGCGCCCTTAAATAGCTGAAAGATATCGAAATTTATTTTATTCTGGCTATTTTGTGATGAAACCACTCGGGAGGAAATTAAATTTATTTACTATTTATAAAGGGTGTTTTACTTAAAAGAATCACATACTTTTGAAAAGGTAATAAAAAGCAAAATAAATAGTAATAAAAAGCCAAATAAATAATCGTATTTCTGGTGGCATTTTTCAGTTGTTTGATACAATAATATATCGCTTATAATTGGATAGCATTACCTATAAATAATAAATGACAAATATTTTAGACTAGCAAATAAATACCCGTTATTCGCACGGACTAAAAGAATATCAAATCGATCCAAGTATTTGTGTCATTTAATTTGCTATAGCATAATAAGCTTTGCCTTTGTTCCCGTTCATTATAAAGAATAAAATCCCGTTACTTATATTGCTTTAAAATTCCAAAATAAAAATACATCACTATAAAATGCACATCCTCATATCACAAAACTCTTCCTCAATATGAACTTACTGTCATCGCAATTTTCCTGATAAATTCAAAATTAACCATAATTGTATAACAATGTTTAGTTTCTGAAGGTAATAGCAAGAAAATAAAAGCAATTTCAATTTTAATTAATTTTTTTGTTCATTTTAATTTCTTCTGTCGAATGGCAACACGAAAGGGAAAAAATGATCAGATTTGAGCGAAAGTGGTGTATTTTTTTCAGAAAATTCGAATTTTCTCTAAAAATGGAACAAATATGAAAAAACTAAGCATCAGGTGCGCACGTTTGTATTAAAGGGAATCTACCTTAAAAAATTTTAATTTCTGAAGGCAGTATAAGTAGGTCTTTTACGATCCACAGACACACAGACAGATGACTCTTTCTTTTATTATTATAGATAACCATTTACTAAAATTGTTCTGTCCCATTTGGCTTAGAATGTCAAATAAAAAAATGTTAAATGTTTCTTGCATTTAATGGTTTTGGTTAATTTGTTTAATTTTACTTTGTTATAGAGTATTAGTCATAGCGGCTGGATGAGACACCTAGAGAATAAAATGAATTTGACATTTCTATAAGAGCTTAGATCAAGTTGGTTTTAGAATTTTTAGAATTTAAAGTGATAGTGTAACATATTTTTTTGCACATTTTAAATGATTAATTATTTCTTGATTTTCATTCATGCATATATTTTTTATTTCCATGTTGAAACGTTGTCATACATCTACATAGGTGTATGCTCAAAGGTTCAAAAGGGTACAAGTTTGGCTCAAGCATGAAACCTGTTGGCATTACCTGTTGCAAATTGTTAAACTACGTGGTTTTACGTTATCTCGCTGCGCCGCTGCCCATGATGTCATGGACTGGATTTGATTGTGTGCGGGACAGCGTTGTGGTGGGCGTCACCCAGTCAAGTATATAAGCTGCGGCTTTAGTTAACTTGTTGGTTTTATATTATGAGATATTATTGCTATCAGATCAATATTACTTTGTGTAGTTTACTTGTGACGTTATCATTTACGGACTTTGAAAACGAGTTGTTTTGCTTAGAATAAATAAATCTAATATGTTTCAACTCTGGCTTATTTTTACCACTGCGCGAATATAACCGAATATCGGTTATGGGCCTTAAGCCCACGTGGGAATAAGCTGCTCGTGTTCTTCGATGGGGGCCGCATCCGCGGCGTTTCTACATCAGCTTGAACTGTGTTTTATGAGAGTCAACGTCACGTAAACATGGAGTCTCAATGCGACCGCATTGAAAGATTGAGTGGCCAGAATTGGTCGACTTGGCGGGATGACGCCAAAGTTCTACTGATGGAACGTGGTTTCTGGGGATTTATATCCGAGACTGAACCAGCTTGGGACAGTCTGCCACAGCTAAGGAGAGGCTAGACTTCAATCTTCGAAAAGACCGTGCATTCTCAACGATATATTTGTCTGTGGAGCCTAATCTTCGGATCCTTATCGCTTCGACTACCGACGGAAAAGACTCATGGAAGAAGTTGAAAGATCATTTCGAGCCGCACTCAAGAGCTCGAGTCATCAATCTACTGGATACCTTCTTCTCGTGCAAATTTCAACCCGGTGAAGACATCGGACTCTTTGCAGCGCGACTTCAAAAGATTGTGATGGAGTTGAATGAAGTTGGACATCCACTTGACGATTTGTATCAAGGGTTCCAACTCGTCAGATACTTACCTTCTAACTTTCAAAATATTGTGCAGTCTATTTATCGTTGGGAAGATAAAAACTTTAAATTTGATAAAATATTGTCGGACTTGCTTACGGAAGAAAGTAGACTTAGTCAATGTAAAAATGATCTAGAAAATAATACTAGTTCTATTAGTGTTTATAATTCAGTGACTAAAAATGTAAATAATAAATCTAAGTCTAAACCTACTCAAAAGTCGTGTTTTCGATGTCATAAACGTGGTCACTTGATGGCCGATTGTAAAATTGCAAAATCAAAATTTAATAATGAATATAAGAAACCAGTTAGTAACTTTTGCGAACTTAATAATTCTTTTCACCTTGAGGCATCAGTTAGTCACGTTAGTGAACCTTCGGACAAAGAATTTTGGGTCTTTGACACTGCGGCCTCGTCGCATTTTTGTAATAATCTCGAACTGTTTTCCGATTATGAACCTTTAGAAGATGTTAAAATGTCTTTGCTATAGGTGACATGGAAAGTCCCGTTGAATGTGTAGGGACAGTCCAGTTCTATGTTACGCTTAACAATAACACCCAAACTGTAACTCTAAATAATGTAATGTATTCCCCAAAACTTAGAAGAAATTTAATTTCTGGTTCTGTTGTGGAAAAGACGGGTGGTTCTTTTGTAGGGGAAAACGGAAAACTGTGGGTTTATAATAAAAATTGGTGAAAAACTATTTTTTGCAAAACGAATTAATGGTTTATACTATTTCAGACCCCATGGGTATGTAATCAGTAAGGACCCACAAGCATCTAGTGAAAATGCTTATAACTGTTCGACCAAAAGTGTTAATAAAAGCGATCTTAATCTTTGGCATAAAAGGTTTTGTCATATTAATAACGACTACATCACTCATACTAGTAGGAATTCAAGTGTAAATGGTTTACCAGATTTAAAGAATTCTTGTAATGATGAGTGCGTTAATTGTAAATTGGCAAAGTCAAGAAGAGTTTCATTTAAGTCTATTTCTAAGATAAGGTCAGCCAAACCACTTGAACTGTTGCATATGGATGTCTGTGGCCCTCTTCCGGTTACCTCCTATGACGGTAAAAGGTATATTCTGTCAATAACTGACGACTTCTCCCGGAAAGTTGTAACTTATCCTATGAAAAATAAGTCTGATGTTTATGATATTTTCACTTGATTTCTTAAGAGGGCAGAACGGTTTCTAAACCTAAAAGTGCTAAGTGTTAGAACCGATAATGGACTTGAATTCTGCCATAAAGAATTTAATAACTTCCTGGAAAATCAAGGCATAAAAGCTGAAAGAACAAACGTATATTCACCCGAACAGAATGGGGTAAGTGAGCGTTTTAACCTTACAGCGCTGGACAATGTAAAAAGTATGTTAAATGATAGTAATCTCGACCAAAAGTTTTGGACAGAAGCTTTAATGTGCTTCATCTACGTATGGAACAGAGTGTGTCATAAAACTAAAGATAAACCCCGTTTGAACTCTATTCTGGTAGGAAACCAAGTGTGTCCCATTTAAAGGCTTTCGGCAGTTTAGCTTACGTCGGTGTTCCTAAAGCACCACGGAAAAAGTTAGATATGCGATCTAAAGTATGAATAATGGTCGGATATGCCCAAAAAACTAAGGGATATCATATTTGGTTGCAAGACGAATATAATGTAATTGAAACTATTAACGTTAAGTTTAATGAAAATGTTAGTGGTGTGGAAGCTGTCCTGGGCCTAAAAGTCAATACTCCTAAAAACTACGTCTCCTTTAAAAGCTACTCCTCTGAAAGTGAATCAGATATCGAAGAGCTTACCCAAAGTCAAACGCCAAACGTGAAGAAATACCATGGGTTCGATGTGTACGTAGGAGGGCCGATAAAACTATAAATGATATTTACTATAGTATTGATGGGACAAGAACTCGTTTTAGGTCTTACAATGACATAGCAAAATATTGTAGTTCTAGGAACATTAATTTTAAAAAAGAACTGTTTAATTTTAGTAGTAAGAATAACTCGTCGGGAAAAATCACATCCGACCAAACTATTGTTGAAACGCCGGACGATAACTCTGATTCGAATAACGACTCTAACCCTGAAGCGAATCACGTAGAAATAAAAATACCTAAAAATTACAAAGAAACTTTAACGTCTTCTGAATCCTTCCAATGGCAAAAGGCCATGGAAGAAGAGTTAGAGGTAATGAAAGACCGAGAAGTTTGGAGTATAGTCCCCCCTCCCAAAAATAAAAAGGTTCTTGGGTCTAAGTGGGTATATACTGTTAAGAAAAACGAAAATAACGAAATTGTTAGATATAAAGCACGCCTGGTTGCGCAGGGTTTTAGCCAAACAAAATTTGAATCATACGACGAAGTGTTTAGCCCGGTGGTTAATTTTTCTGTTATAAGATTGTTTTTTGCTATTCTAGTATGTATGTGTAATTGGATGCATTGTCAATTGGACATTAAGTGTGCCTATTTGTATGCCCCGCTAACTGAGGAGGTCTTGATGTACCAGCCTCAAGGTTTCTCTGATCCTGAAAGAAAAGACTATGTGTGTCGTTTAAATAAGGCTATTTACGGTTTGCACCAAAGCGGCCGTGAGTGGTTTTTTGAGTTTGACCGCGTATTGGAGTCTTTATCTTTTAAACGTTTAAATTGGTGTAATTTTGCTTATATATTGGATAATGATATAATATTACTTGTATATGTTGATGATATAATAATCTTCAGTAAAAATCAAACTAAACTTGATATTGTAATAGCTCTTATAAAAAGTAAATTTGATGTAAAAATTTTAGGTAAAACTAAAAGACTTGGGTGTAGATTTTGTTCAGGAACATGGGAAAATTGTATATTCATCAACAAGAATACATTGGAAAAGTGTTAGAAAGATTTTCTGTATTTAATTGTCCAATTTCGTCTCTACCCATTGCAAAAGGTGTGATTCTATCAAAAAAAGACTGCCCTTCAACCAAAAACGAAATTGTGGAAATGAATCGTTTACCTTATCGAAGTATTATTGGTTGTCTATCGTATGTTTCAAATCGTACCAGACCTAACATTGCATATGCCGTTAATTTATTATCCCAATTTCAGGAAAATCCTGGAATTGTTCACTGGAACAATTAAAACTTTTGGGATATTTAAGTTACACTAAAAATTTAAAGTTAGATTTATCTGGCGCGTCAAATTTAAATATTAACTGTTTTAGCGACTCGGATTTTGCAGCAAACCGTGACGACAGGGTTTCCATTGGTGGGATAATTCTGTTACTGGATAGAGCTCCAATTTTCTGGAGAGTTTTTAAACAAAAATGCGTAGCGTTATCCACCATGGAGGCCGAATACGTCAGGATGACTGAAGCATCGAAAGAGTTAATGTGGTTTAAAAATATAATTGAAGAGTGTTATAACTTAGGTTTGCAGCAGTTGTCTTTAAGTGTTTTCTATTTTCAGATAACCAAGCTGCTATAGACTTCTCAAACTCGCCGATCGAAAACTACAGAACTAAGCACATTGATGTGCGTTATCATTTCCTTAGAAATTTAATTTCTGATAAACAGTTTAATTTATCACATGTGAGCAGCAAAAATAATTTGGCTGATATTTTCACGAAGCCTCTATCGAAAGGCGAGATTGAGAAATTCTATGGGCATGTATTTGTTAAAGAATAATTTACTTTAAAGTGTATTTCCAATGTTTTTTAATGTTATTTTGGTGTATTTTGAATTTATAAGATTTTGGGTTTTTGTATGAGGGGGCCGATTGTTGGCATTACCTTTGCATGCAAATTGTTAAACTACGTGGTTTTACGTTATCTCGCTGCGGCGCTGCCCATGATGTCATGGACTGGATTTGATTGTGTGCGGGACAGCGTTGTGGTGGGCGTCACCCAGTCAAGTATATAAGCTTCGGCTTTAGTTAACTTGTTGGTTTTATATTATGAGATATCATTGCTATCAGATCAATTTTACTTTGTGTAGTTTACTTGTGACGTTATCATTTATGGACTTTGAAAACGAGTTGTTTTGCTTAGAATAAATAAATCTAATATGTTTCAACTCTGGCTTATTTTTTTCTACTGCGCGAATATAACCGAATTATTTCTATTTTTATATTTACTAAAATGTTTCAATCAAAGTAGTGTTGTTACTGATTAAAAAAATAAAAATAATAAGCAGTACTAAGCAGGGAGTTACAAGGGAGAAAACAATTACAAAAGTTACCAATAACTAAAAACAAGGATATCTCTTAAACCCCCTCATTTAATAAGGATATTTCGGGCCGATGTTGACCCATTTTTTGGTACTTAAAGTATTATTTTCTTGGTGAATGAACCTCTTTTTCCCTTAATAATACTAAAAACATACTCCTGTCCATATAAATCAGTTGATAAATCATCCCTTGAAAAGCTGAAGCAGCGCGAAAATGAAATAATGCAAAATTAAGGTTCTTTTTGTAATGGATGCATTCATTGTTATTGTTTTTAAATGAGAGTTCAAACCTTTTAATTTTAAACCCAAGAATTCTATATCATTATTTGGTATTAAAATATTCGTTCACTGTTTATAAACTTAAAGAAATTGTAACTAGAATTACTAAATTTAAGGGGACGCGGTGCCCAAAATTTAGGGCTGCTCAGAAAATAATTAAACACGCTCGAATGCCGTGATCTAAGGATATTGCAAAAACGAAGGAATCCTTTATAAATGTAGAGGTTTATTGAAAATGATATAGTGGTTTGGTAAAAGGGTTTTTGAAATTTTATGTTGATTTTTTGAATTTTTAATTTTTTCAGCTTGTGAATAGTTAAAACCCTAAGGCTTTTAGGTAAATTAATGTAGAGCTCCAATTTTTTTTCCTGTATTGAGGCATATACCATTAACAAAAGTTGGTATGGGATAAGGTCTAGTGTGAATAGTTATTTTTTTAAAAAATGAAGTTGAAAATTTACAAAAAATCTTATTTTTTGGCCATTTGTATACATAAAGCTACATAACTGTTAGCTCAAATTCCATACCAACTTTTATTAAGAGATGTTGTGGGAACATTTTGCAAAAAAAAATCCATTAAAAAATTCTTTAAATTGTAGGAGGAGTAGCATTTTGAAAAAACGTTAAATTTTTTAAATTTTTTAATTAAAAAAAACTTATACGTAAAAATAATAAATATTGAAATATATGTTTATTGAATGTTAGTTCTTTGTAAAAATAGTTTGATTTTGGGGAGCCCAGTCGGTTAAGGTTTTCGCCTTGCATGCGGAAGATCCCAGGTTCAGGTCCGGGCATCGCCAAAATAACTGTCGACATATAAACGGCCCTTAAAGCCAAAAATGTACGACGAATAATACCCCGTGTAGAAGGAGTGCACTTTAAATATGCTCCTAAGTACCAACGCTGAGTATGATGTCACTTTTTGCGTTGGGTGCCTACTCAGGCGTCGGCTCGTCACTTGACTGTGGATCCAACTTACGACGCCCGTCGCCAATAGCTCTAGTGCGACGATAATTCAAACTAACACAACCTTAGCCTGGATTTTTTCCCTTTTGATATATTGGTTAGGTAGAGTTAGTTTTGAATAATCGTCGCACTAGAGCTATTGACGACGGGCGTCGTAATTTAGAACCTCAGTCAAGTGACGAGCCGACACTTGAGTAGGCACCCAAAGCAACAGTTAAGGACGACATCGTACGCAGCTTTGGGACTTTGGAGCATGTTTAATGTGCACTCTTTCTACACAGGGTATTATTCGTAGGACATTTTTGGCTGCACGGGCCGTTTATAGGTCGGCAGTTATTTTGGCGATCTGGGACCTTTCGCATGCAAAGGCGAATGCCTTAACAGACTGGGCTTCCCATCTCCCATTTGATATATTGGTGGTTAATGTGTTACAGAATAAGGTAAAAAACAAGACGTGATATTTTCCCTGACATCCGTCAATGCCTCCACGAAAGTAGAAATCGATGTACCAAAGAGACTTCCGGGCTTTTAACTTCTTCTGTCAACACAAACACGACAGTAAATATCAAAGATCACCTGAGATATTGTGACACGAAGATAATGGGAAAGAAACTTAGAAGAGATGAATTTTAAAAGTGAAATTGTTGGATTTGTTTGCTTTCGTTTATTTCCTGACATTAAACATGTGTTGTGTAATAATTAGGTTTCGATACTTTTGTTAATCTTTTAGTCATTGTATGCACGATTATGATTCATAAGAAGCTTTTAATTCAAACTTAATTAAAAACTCTCTTACTTTTTAATTAATGTGTAGAATTGAGTTAATATAAGAAAGCAGTGTTTTTCTATCGAATGTTCTTTACTTAAAATTGAGTTTTACGTGTGATACAACATTAATTACAGGGTGGCAATTTTGAAAGAGGCCCCAAAACGAATAAAGGATTGCGTTTTGGGGTTTCATTTAAAATTCAACCCTGTATATATTTAGAAATTGAATAGAACACGTTTAAATGTATTAGTTAGGTACATTAAACTAATATGTAATCGATGTATTTATACAAACGTAACTTAATTAAGTATTAATTATAAATTTTATGTGAAAATAGTGACATATTATAAAGTGTAACATAAATAAATTTTTGCATTTTTTATTGCATTTCTAATGAGAATCTTAAAGTATATTTTGAATAATGCAACAATTAATTTTTATTTGAAATATTTCTTAGATAACAATTGTTGTGTTTCATGTGTAGGACGTTAACTTAAATTTATTATTCTTAAAAATCTCAGATAAATTATTGCAGAATTTTTTTGCTTAGTTTTGAAATGAGTATAGATAATTTAAGTAACTGAAGACTTAAAGAATCACAAAATAAATTTAAAAGAATTTGCTCTTTATTCAATACATATTATAATCTGATAAATCCATCGAAATAACTGAAACTATTTTTATATCCCTGTACTTAATAAAATAAAGTTCGGAAACTATAAAGCCTTCTTTGGGTTTTGCACTTCTTTTTCTATATTGTTCACAATCAATTGTCATGCCCCTTTTGGTTTCTTATCTTTCCTTGACTTCTTCTGGAAAGTTCAAAAAGAGAAAAATTACATTCGCACAGTCGTATTCGTTATTTTTATTTGCTACTGACAATGAAACTAATTTGAAACATCATAATAAAATCAGGAAGATTTGTTAAATGGTTTAAGTGTTAGTTTTAAGGGGGTTCAGTTATTGATTTCCACGCGGATGGTCTCTAGTTTGATCACGTGGTAAAACGATGAATTATTATTTTAAAGATTCATGTCTTTCTTAACTAGACAATATTTTACTTTTTGAAACTGAGAAAAAGAAAAATATAACTATAAATTCAGCAAATAATAATATTAATAAGGACAGCAGCAACAACAACAGTTAAAACCATACGTGAATTACAGAAATAGAGGTTCCCCTTTTAGCTTCCCCACTACGATTATAACTTAAAAGTGGAAGCTTTTATAACAGCGATGTCATTTGTCTGTCTGTTGTGTTGACTTATCCCCACACTTTTCAAAGAGCCCAATGTTGATCCAGGCAATTTATTTTTCTAAAATATTTGACTGCGACTTCATGAAGATTACTTGATTTGTTTCAATTTGCAGAAGTTTAGATCGGTCCTTGATCCTAAAATATACAAAGCTTGCCAAAAATATTTAATGCACCTGAAACAATTTACATGTTTCGGGTCTGGGGTGGAAACATAAATACCTAATAAAATTAAATATTCTTTCTTGATACTCAATTGCTGAACCAATGTCACAGAGCAAGAAAGTTCACGAATGAAAGCTGTACAAAAATACGTCACCAAACACAAGCCAATTATGTTTGCAAACCAGTGTATTTCACGTTTCAGCAACAAGTTCATGTAGAAACACTATTTTTTCCTGTTACTACACTCAAAGCCTCTTGGGTACATTTTTTTTTTGATGATATATGATTAGTTGTGTGTGTTCCATTCCTTATTATCAATCCTGATTGATGATGCTTGAAAAGCTGATTTTCTTCGGCATAAACTAAGATAATCTAAGATACAAAGGCAATCAGGGCTCGAGTCACGTAAAAGAATTCCTACGTGGTTCGAGAAGAGATCACCCTTGTTGAATGGAAAAATGAGATGAGAGTTTAGTTTTCTTACTCATTTTTAGTAAAGTTATCTAAATGAGATTTTGTTATGGTGGGCTGTATGATTTTCTTATTCATGTTAAAAGAAGAACTACGTATGCTTGTGGTACGAAAATTTCATATTTTTTAGAATATTTTTTTACATGGGGGAGGGGGAGTGTTGGAGGACGAAGAAAATATTTTTCAAAACTATCTTTAGACTATTACTAAACTTCCAGTATGCAACTATAGGTGTAACGAGATGGTTCTGGCGAATGATTTTCCTATTCGTATTGAAACAAGATAAACAATGTATGCGAATAATATATACACATGTCTTTGAATTGGTTATATATTATACTAGCCTTATAAACCCGGCGTTACACGGGTGTACCCTCAATAACGGTGATTGTTTT
Source organism: Oedothorax gibbosus (assembly GCA_019343175.1). Lineage (NCBI taxonomy): Eukaryota > Metazoa > Arthropoda > Arachnida > Araneae > Linyphiidae > Oedothorax > Oedothorax gibbosus. The sequence goes on from CM033272.1 coordinate 8,602,845, forward strand.
TTTTTATGTAAACTTTAATTTCATACCAATTAATCCCCTCTCCACTAGTCAGCACTCCATCAGGATATTATAATCTTCTCCCATTCTGATATGAGGAGTTGATTGTATCCAGGCTCTTCCAGGAGTTAGAGGGCTTTCCCATAGGCCCCTGTTAAAATTGACAAAACAGCTATGATATAATGGCCAGGATCGGGCCCCCAGGTTCGGGTTCATATAATGTAATGAGACACAAGTATTTTATGAAATAAATCGCAACTAATATGGACTCGCAACTAATATGGAAGTACCAATTCAAAAATTCCCAGTCCGCTGCTACTCTCACCAGTCCCTCAGTCCCTTTGGGGTAACACCTTAGATATAGAAGGGCGAAAGTGTTCGAGTCTTTCACAATACTGTTCTTCTTCTTAATGACACAAATCAGTTTTCGCAGTTGGATGCAAACAGTCTCGTGCACAATAGTCTTTTTTCTAATGCGGTTTCGAAACACACTAACTTCTTCTTCATACATTTTATGATGGTTCTCTTCATTCAGTATGTCAGTTGACTCACTCGAGTTCCTAAAGTCACAAATTTCAGTCTCAGTCTTTGGAGGGACAAAGTTCTCTTTAGCCTTGATGTTGAACTTTGCTGTTTTTCTAAAGGCATCCCCAACACACAGAACTTTGACTTGAATGAATTCCCATTGGGACGTCTTGATAGTTATTTCGGAATTCTTCGCACCTTCCAACACAATACCAACTTGTTTCGGATGGTCAAGAAAGGTAATCGAATGGGTCTCGGACTCTTCGCATCTTTTCACATTTCGACGACTCTCGTCTCGAATCGCTGTTGATTCATTTTTTAGAAATTCTTCGTTAATGATCTTCACATCCAACTCATTCTGGATTCCAGCTTGGAAAGTCTTCTTTTGTTCAAGATAGTTATTAGTATGATATAGTTTCAGAGCCATTGATTGATTACCATACAGTTTGTTGTCATGAACAACAGATTCAGTTTTTTCACGATCACAAGGATAGCTTTCTTCGTTATTCCAGGGTTCACTTGGTTGAACGACTTGATCTCCGCACGAACTTGTCTTTATTAAATGCTTTTGTGACATTTCTTTAAGGGTTGAAAGTTCCAACTTTGCGCCATCCTGAGGAATTTTCATCTCACAACCTTCATCTGTTTCAGGCATTGCAAATTGCTCCATCTGGTTTCTCAAGATGAAATTCTTTTGTGGTTCATCTCCATTCTCGATTATGTATTTCACAAAATGAGTTGAAAGTGCACAGATGATAAAACTTTGGTTCAACTGTTGAATCATGAGGGATCGCATTTCACTGAAAATCGTCATTGTGGTGAGGGCATTGTCCACGGTCACTGTAGCTAAGTTCTTCTCTGGAACCGCATCCGGGTGTTTGAGTAACAAATTTAATGATTTTAGAAGACAATCATTCTCAATTGGCATGTCACGCCAGGGATCCACTATTTGTATTTTGATTTTTGAAATGGCTTTTTGGCGAACAGGAACAATTTCCACAGGAACTTCCGTCTCTATTTCTATTTGACGATTTGATGTTCCTCCGAGACACTCTGCTTTGGCGTCTTCTCCGTTATTCACCGGTGCCTTCGTCAACAGTCTTCCTATCCCCGGTTTTCCCCTCTTTTTCCTATACATCCAGTTTTCTAGAACATCTGGTTTACACAAAGATTTGTCAAGATTCTTTTCTTGGATCGTTTTCGGAAGGGATTTCAATACTAAATTTTTGTTTTTCATCACTGTACATGGGACGAATTCATCTTCAAACTTTTCATCAACTTCTTCATATGGGTTGCACCCATCCACATCGTCTTCGTCAACCGTAATGGGATTATTTTCCTCTGTTACACACTTACGAGTTGTTTCTGGTATAGTGTCATGTTGAGGTACTCGTTCTGTACCTTCTTCTGTTCCGGTTTTGAACAGGTATTCTAAGTAAAACGTCATTTCCTCTTCTAAATTTTCTTCGAGATATTCCAGGCTGCCAACGGCTTCTTTTATTTGAAGTATAGGTTCTGTGATTTTTTTCACGATGTTTTCTTCTCCACTTCTGGGCAGGTATCTTGCGTTGTGCTTCGCCTTTTCTTTCGAATCACCAAGAGACTCCAGGCGAACAACGACATCTGGTAGTACTTTGTGTTGCTCCACATCTATAGATTTGTCTTTGTCCATTATCTCTTCAAATTTTTCCCATAGACTTCAGGTGTTGCAAGACGGCAATTCTTTTGCACACGCGTCTCCGGATCCTTTTCGGAGCTTCTATTATCTTCGACAATGGCATGATCACTTGTGGGTTCCACACCACATCTATCAGAAGACATATTTCCTATGTCTGATGGCATCTCTTGCCTTGGTAGTTGACCGGCAAATGTGCTGTGTTTCATTTCGTGGGTAACTTCGTCCTCGTCAGCACAAAAAAGATTTTCTAAACAAGGTGCTAATTCTACATCTGTTTCATATCTTTGTAATTTTCCCATGTAGGGGTTCCGTCGTCTGGTGACTTCGACATCTTGTTTTTATCTGGTTGACCGTCAACACATAGCCTTTCTTTGTTGGCTTTGACGTCTCTGTTGTCTAGGATCTGGCTACATTCTAGGTTTTTGTCTGTCCGAATTTTCGTATTTGTGCTCACCATTTCATCCGTTTCAGTTTCAAAGCCTCTCAAGATGACTCCAGAACTCGCATCTTCTAGCTTCACGAAATTATCCTCCAATGATGCACATTCATTGGTATCCACGTAAACTTCCTTATTTTTGTACGGGCAGAATTTTTTTAGGTGATTTCCAGCACAGAGGTAACATCGAATCTTCTGACTTCTCCTTTTCTTCTCCCATCGATCCATCTGACAACCATCTACATCTTTGGACACCTGCACCTGACTTCCATCACTACCAGAATAGTAATTTGTATTCTGAAAATACATTTTGCTCTTCTGTCTTGCACTGCGCATTCTCTGGTATCGCTCTATGTCCAAATAGAGTGATCTGAGTTCTTCCTTCTGTTCTTCTTCGGCTTTCTTGCGTGATTTTTCCTGCTCTAGCCGCATGTTATTTAGAATCATTTCATGTTCTATCTGTTTCTTCTCACGTTCTTCTCGCTCCCTCCTTTTTACATCTTCTGCGGTCATATCTTCAAAAATATTCTGCGCAAGTACTTCTATTGCTTCTTCCTCGTAATGCTCACTGCTCTTGATAGCTTCTTTTAGCTCACTGATAGTCATAATTGATGCCACTTCTATGTCCATCTCAGTTGCGACATAAGACAACACATCATAAGGATACTTATCCAAGAACGCCATTCTTCAACTATTTAAGCTTAACACAAAACTACGAGGGAACAAAGGTTATTCTAACCAAATTTTTAATTCAAACGTGGTAAAAAACTATTTCCACTTAAAAAAATAAAACACTGTTATAATTTGCAAATCCAACAAATTTTCTACCTCTTTTAATTTGTTATCAAACATAATATTATAAAAATTTTTACCTTTGCCAAAACAGTTATAGTTGAGAAAAATTCACACGCTAGCAAGAATGCACAATAAATCAGGCATAAACTCATCAAATATTTCATTTCACATCAATTATTATTTCACTTAGAAATATCTCAATTATGAACTCTCAATATCACTTAATAACCACAATAGCATACTTAACTATTACTTTACCTTTTTTCAAAAATATAATTCCTTAATACATTTATGCCAATGTTATAACGTTAGAGTCTACCATAAATTTTAACACAAATGCGATAATTACACTGTAATTTACAAAATTAACCAACTTCAAAATGAACTGTCCTATCACCATCAACAACCACAATTCAAACTTTCTAAATACGAATATGACTTATACGTAAAGAAAAATAAACAATATATTTATTAGACAATATATTTATAAGTGTTCATAAATTCACGGTCGATGGGTAGTTATGACCAAATATAAATACCAGTATAAGCGATTATGACTACAGTTATAAACTAATTAGTAAATACTCAAATTGAAAATTAAACACAAATGAGTCCACAATAAATTCTAAATAAAATATTCTAAGATTTGTCAATTCAAAATATTTTCAGACCCATAAAATATACCCAAAATCTAATGAACACTTTATCAAACAACTAACTCTCAGCAAAAGAAAAAAATGCAAAATGTTCTTGCATTAAAGGAACTAATTAAATTTTAAAAATTAGTTAAATTTGTGACAGTTTCATGTAAAATTCTCTCATAAAACTTAACTCCACACATAAAATAACTTCACTTAATTATTTATAAATTACTCAATAAGTTAATATTTTTTTTAATTAACTAATAACATGCTTATAAAATCTTCAAACAATCACACGAGCAAACTCATAGCATTAAAA